>JAJEJO010003399.1:0-101276 GCA_020662805.1 Glaucomys volans
CTGTATAATTATATCAAAATGGGTTCTACTGTCATGTATAATTAAAAAGAACCAAAAAAAAATGTAAAAAAAAAAAAAAAAAAGAACAAGGGGCATTTTCCCTACTGCATTATTTTTATACACTAATTCAGCATAGCCTTGGAGAAAGTGAAATATGTGAATAACATTAAAAGCTATCTGGGTATGTGGTTGGGCTTTGTGTGGGTGTGGATTAGAGCTTGGAAAATAACACTTACTTTATAACTAATTTATAATACTTTAGATCCTCTTCACATATTTTTCTTCTCTTCCTAGACTCAAGAAAAAATGTTATGCTATGCACAATTTTATGAGATGCCTGGAGAAAAATTTCATTATTTTTTCTGGTTTACTTAATGGATGAAAATATCTCAACATTAATAATTTTTACTTTCAGACAATTTAGTCCTGAATTCTAGCACCCAGACCACAAAACATCAAGTTGTGTTCATTTCCCAGCTTTAGCCCCAATGGTGGTTAAAAAAAGAAATCATACCCAAACCAGAAGAGTCTAAGTTCTGTGATTCTTGGAAACTAGGTGAACACAACATTCACACACAGGAAATGCCAGTAAAAGACAATTAGCTTCAAATAGTTAGAGTCAAAGTTTCAACACCCCTACCTGAGAAATGTAAAACAACTGAAAGAAAATCGGTAGTGAAAATATCTCATGCATCGGCAAGGAAGCAAATATTAATAATCCGTCTGAAGAAGAAAATAATCATCTCCAAGAAAAGGAAGTCTAATTATACTAAAGAATAAACAAACCTGGTGCAGTGGCACACACCTGTAATCCTAATGACTCGGGAGTCTGGGGCAGAAGGATCAAGAATTCAAAGCCAGCCTCAGCAAAAGCAAGGTGCTAAGCACCTCAGTGAGACCCTGTCTCTAAATAAAATACGAAATGGGGCTGGGGATGTGGCTCAGTAGTCAAGTGTCCCTGAGTTCAATCCCTGGTACCAAAAAAAAAAAAAAAAAAAGAATTAATGAAGCCTACTCATTCAAGTCTTAGATTATGTGATTAAGATGAACATGAAACCTGAACCAGTTAGGACCTAGAAATCTCACCAAGCGAACTCTGCACACTCAAGATGGGGGTATATCGGCCAAGCCTATAGTTGGCAGAAGAAAATGTAAAGACTGTCTAGCTCTGATCTGAGACAAGAAAGCTCATGGAAACTTAATATCATTTTTTTAATGACTCCCCCACCCAGCATCTACTTGTCTATTCAACTACATAGAGAAATATGATTAGATCTTAAGAGCTACTGATTCATTTTTAAAATAACTGACTCTAAATCCTCAAACCAAAAGAACAAGCAAAGAATCTCAGAAAGGCCAGGTTGTACTTAGTCTTGTGAAGGAAACCTTGATCTTGATCTAAATCACTTTATATCAGCATGTGGAAGAGTTTATACCTTAGATTCTCTCCATCATTCCTTCTTATTTCATATGGATAGTTGCCTTTTTTTTTTAAGTAAATGAGAAAGGAGAAAGAAAAGGAGAAGAACAGAGAGCATGGAAATGACGAGTATTCCAAGCTGCAAAAAATGAGACAGTTATCAAAAACCTTGATATTTTCTTCAAGTCAATGAGATAATCATTCATTTAACAGCATTTACTGAACATTTGCCATATGAAAGATCCCAGGGAACATTATAAAGAAGGATGTTTATTTCTAAATTAGGGAGTGAGTGAAGAATTCAAAACAAAGGGCTGGGGATATAGCTCAGTTGTAGAGTGCTTGCCTAGCAAGCACAAAGCCCTGGGTTCAATACCCAGCACTGAAAAAAAAAAAAAAAAATTCAAAACAATACGAACCATGCATGCTAATAAATTCCTATACTAGGATAGAAACCTAGTTAGCTTGCTTTTCGAACCTCTGAGCAGTGTAAATACATCATGTCACCAGTTTATATTCAAGGAACACCCATCTGATCTCTCTCCCTTATTTCCCATTGCTATTGCTGCAAGTGAGGCAGACCTGTACGTGACTGCAGCCTGAACAAGACCTACCTTCAAAGATCTACAGACTGAATGGTGAGAAAAACAGGTGTTTGCCTCTCAATGTGAAAAAAATAAACCTGTAATATTAATTGTTCCCATAAAAAACTTAGCGTACTAAAACAGAACTCTGGCATCTTGCCTCTACCTTTTTGAGACAGTAGGGGAATCAATTCCATAGCAAATCTGTACCACTGAAGAAGGACACCTGGTCCTTAAATCATGAACAAAGATCAGAAATGACTAAGAAATACAAATAATGTACAAATGAGCTATGTTATTTTTCATGACTTAGAGCAAGGAACTGGGTGAAATCATCACTCCCAGTGTTGTAACTATTTGGCAGTGCTTCAAAGGTTTACGCTCTGGGAGGTAGTCTTGAACTAAGATACCCAGATTTTACATCCCTTTTTATTGACATGAATTTGGCCCACTTCACTAGTCCTATAATCTCTAGGTTACGATAAAAAAACATTAAAAAAATTTTTTAGTTGTCAATGGACCTTTATTTTTACTTATTTATATGTGGGGCTGAGAACAGAACCCAGTGCCTCACACAGGCTAGGCAAGCGCACTACCACTGAGCTACAACCCCAGCCCAAGAACATACTTTTTTTTTGATGATAGCTTTATATATAACTTTAATTTCACCTAGCCTCAGTACCATCTATCTCATGCACGTTCAGCAGGGTTAATAGTGATTCCCAGGGTGAAATCTGGCTTTGCAGGAAGCAGGAGCTGGGGGCTTAATTATTTTATATAAGAAACACAGATATGCAAAGTGTACAAAAACTATATAATATAGTATATATGTAGTGTTAAAATTTCATTGGCATTGGAAGTGGAGGAGGGTTAGGAAAAAATGTTAAGAAACCTTCTTAGAAGTTGATAATGAAAAAAATGATTAAGAAACACGGATGTATTTTATCTTGTAAAAAAAAAGGCTACCAACTAATTTGATCTCCACATAATAAAAACTTTAAAAGTTTAAGCTTCAAGATTATCTTTACTATTAATTTTCAGTTATTACATATTCTATAAATAAGGAATTCAATGTTCTCAGGGAATGGAACAAAGCCTTGCAGCTCACTCCCTGTAACAATTCAGCAGAGTTGGTATCAGTGATTCTCCCCTTTGCTTCTGCTTTTGGCATGAGTAGTCACTCTCTAGTTCCACTTTCTAGCCTGGTGCTGTAACTTAATATGCAGATATACCAAGAGTCCATGAAATTCACATACATCAAAATTGATGATAGAGGATTTTGAAGTTAAAATCAGAGAAAAGTAACTCAAAAGTAACAGCAGAATATTTTCAGACATGTTCTTATTCTCTCAATCATTTCCAGACCTAGGTCTTGACTTTTTAACCAGAAACAAAGACCATACAATGCAATTAAACACCTCCATTGATGCTTCTATTAGTTCTCTATTGCTGTGGAACAAAGTACCACAAATTTAGCAGCTTAAAACAATACCCATTTATTATCTCAAAGTTCTGTAGGGCCAGAGTCCAGAAGGGCTTGACAGTTTCTCTACTCAGGATTTATAAAGCTGAAATCAACTGAGCTGGTCTCTTATCTGGAGGACGGGATAAGTATTAACTTCCAAGCTCAGTAAGTGTGTTAGTTTTTCATCACTGTGACCAAAATACCTGACAAGAACAACCTAGAGGAAAAGTTTACTTGATTACATAGTTTCAGAGGTTTCAGTCTAGTCAGACAACTCTGTTGCTCTAGGCTTGAGGTAAGAACATCATGACAAAAGGGCACAGCAAAGCAAGGCAGAGGGAGCATGTGGAGCCAAGGACAAGATATGCCCCCAAAGGCATGCTCACCAGTGACCTACATCCTGCAGTCACAGTCCCCTGCCCACAGTTACCACCCAGGAATTCATTCAAATTATTAATCCATCCAATGAACTGATTCACTGTTAGGTCATGTCTCTTGTAATCTAATCATTTTACCTCTGAACATTCCTGCATTGTCTAACATGAGCTTTTTGGGGAGACAATGTGGACCCAAACCATTACATTCTGCCCCCTGACCCCCCCCAAAACTCATTTCCATTTCACAGTGCAAAATGTATCCAGCCCATCTCCAAGAATCCCCAAAGTCTCAACAGTTCCAGCATTACTCAAAAGTCCAAATCCAAAGTCTTATCCGAAACTCTAAGCTAATTCTTGGTTGTGAGCCCCCATAAAAAAGTCAAAAAGTGAGTTCCACACTTCCAATATATAATGACACAGAGTTAATCCCATTTCAAAGGGAAGAAATAGGGGCATATAAAGAAGGAATGGAACCAATGCAAGACTGAAACACATCTGGGCAAATAAGTCCTGTAGGTCCACGTTCAGCAATTAGGACACATGGTAGGGAGATGTAATCTCGACAGCCTTGTGAGTTGTAACCCACATGACTTCTCTCTTAGGCTGGCTCTGTCAACAGCCAGCACCTTTCTTCAGCAGAAGTTCCACATTCTCTGACATCTTTTAATCCTAGGTGCCCTCACTGCTGCTTCGGTTTTCTTCCCAAAGCTTCACACTTATCTCTCTCTCAGGGGCCACCCATAGGGATTCCAACCTTCAACACTCCTCATCTCCCAGCTTTTCCTTTGAAAACTCAATGGAAGCCTTCACAACCCTTTAATTCCAGCATCCCGTCCTGCATTTCTGCAGAACCAGCACATGGATCATGCCAAGGTGTGTCACCAGCTCAAGTTGTAGCCAGGTCCCCTTGGCCTCTGAGTGCCCGGGGAGCAGAGCATGGTGAAAGGAATCCTGGGGAAATAACTTTCCAGACAACCCTGTGCAAGCAGGGTGCCCCAAGGCCTCTTCTCAAAGGAGATTTCATTTTTACACCCTTGAACTCAAAATGGCTAGGATCTTGCTGATTCCTGAGATATCCTCAAGGCATCTTTCCTATTATCTCAGTATAAAGTACTTAGCTTCTCTTTAGTGGTGGTAATCTTTTCAGCCACCACATCTTCCTTGGCCCATCTTACATGTTCTTTTCTGGTTAAACTGCAAGTTTTAAAAGTCTTTATCCTCTGCTTTCCACTCCCAATTCTCACAGAACACAAGACTAAAAGGCACCAGCAATATTCATGCCACCTGCCTGAATGCAGTGCTGCCTTGAAATTTCCTCCTGCAGATTAACTAGTCCATCACCTTTAAATTGAGCCTCACAGAAAGTCTTAGGACATAGGCAAAATGTAGACAAGTCCTTTGCCAGAATATAACACGACTGGCCTCTAATTCCCCGTGGAGTCCTTGATTATCTCTGAAACCTCATCAGCACAGTTTTTATTGTCCACATTCTTACCAGCATTCTGGTCTTCTGAGCTCTCATCAGAACTGCCCATTAAGCTCTGCTTACAACACTCTAAGGCTTCTGCAGCCTGCATATTCAAACTTTTTCAAAATCCTCCCACAAACCAGTTCCAAAAGTTTCTGAACCACATGGTCAGGTAGTCACAGCAACATCCCCACTCCTGCTACCAATTTCTGTGTTAGTGGGTTTTGTGTCATGGTGATCAAAATACCTGACAAAAACAATAGAGAAGGAAAGGCATATTTGGGTCACAGTTTCAGAGGTTCAGTCCATGGTGGATTGACTCCATTGCTCTGGGCCTAAGATAAAACAGAATATCATGGTAGAAGTATGTGACAGAGGAAAGCTGCTCAGGCCATGGTAGCAAGGAAGCAAAGAGAAAGTACAAGGAGCTAGGGACAAGATATATAACCCCAAGGGTATGCCCCCATTGACCTATTAACAGTAGTCATTCCCCACCTGCCTACAGTTGCCACCCAGTAATTTATTCAAATCAAATGGATTAATCCACTAATTAAGTTATAGCTCATAATCTGATCATTTTACCTCTGAAAATTCCTTCATTGTCTAACATGAGCTCTTTGAGGAGACACATGACATCCAAATCATAACAGTCATATTGTTAGCAAAATCTACTTCTCTACAGCTGTAGGTCTGCAGTCTCTTTCTTGCTGGCATCTGAGGGCCCTGGCAGTTCCTGAAGGCCACCTAATTCCCTTTCACATAGTCCCCTTCATCTATATACCAGCAAATGTATCTCAAGTTCTCCCCATGTTTTGAACTTTTTGTCTTTTCCTTTTTCTCCACCAGAGAAAGCACTGCTTCTAACAGCTCTTGTAATTAGATTTGAATACTCTCCCTATCTGAAAGTCACTGTACCACATAACATACCATGATCATAGAAGTGACATCTCATCATACTCACAGGTTCTAGGGATTAGAGCACAACATCACTCAAAGGCCAGTTTAGACATTCTGCCTACTATAATGTCTCTGAGAATTAAGATTCAGAGCCTTGATAAATTAAGGTCTTTTAAAGATCATATGCATATATGTGTGTGCACATATATGTGAGCATTTGTAGTCTTGGTCTTATGGGATTGTGTATATAAGACAGACCTTCTAAGACTGATCCAGTGATCTTCACCTTTTGTATTCATGACCTTCTACAGTCCCCTCCCACACTGTATTAGGTTTGTCCTCACATTCAATAGAACACAATAGAAATGATGGTATGTGACTTCCATGACTGGGTCATAACAGACATTATCATTTCTATCTTACTCCCTTGGATCATGTCCTATGGGGAAAGTCAGCTGTCACATCATTAAGACATTCAAGCAGCCCCGTATAGAGGTTCACATGACAAAGAAGTACCAAAAGCCAGAACCAACTTCACAACTATATAAGTGAGACATCTTGAAAGTAGCTTCCCCAGCTCCAGCCAAGTATTCAGATGACTTCAGCCTCAATCAATATCTTCACTGTAATCCCATAAGAGACAAAGACCACAAACACCCCAGTAAGCTATTCCTAAATTGCTGATTCACAGAAACTGTCTGAGATACTACTTATTATTGTTTTAGTCACTAAGCTTTGGGATGACTTGTTAAGCAATATACAACAAAAAATATATAGATATAAATATGTAAATATTAGAGGTATATAACTTTGAAAATAAATAAGAAAAAAATTCTAAAATGAAAGAATCATAAGTGCTTATTAATAAAAAATAAGTAAAAAAATCAATTTGAGGGGGCCCCTCAGGGATTGAACTCAGGGGCACTGGACCACTAAGCCACATCTCCAGCCCTATTTTGTATTTTATTTAGAGACAGGGTCTCATTGAGTTGCTTAACAACTTGCTTTTGCTGAGCCTGGCCTTTGAACTCTCGATCCTCCCACCTCAGCCTCCCAAGGTGCTGGGATTACAGGCGCACTGCACCCAGTCAAGATGGTTCTTTTAAAAGAAAGGGAGAAAGAAGACAAAGTAAGTAATATTGTAAATGGAAAGGAGGACAAAATTACACATAAAACCAGATTTAAAAGCTAGGAGAATACAACAAATAACTTTATGATAATAAATTTGAAAATTTAAAGAATGGGGGAATCCTAAAAATATCATTCAGAAAAACCACTCAAGAAGAAAGAAGAAACAGAAAATCTATACACTTCTATAATCATTAGAGGAACTGAATTCTTCTTTCTTTTCTTTTTTCTTTTTTTTCCCCATCTCCTCTAACTTTCCCACAAAGAGAATAATAAGACCAGACAAATTTTCAGGCAAGTTCTACTAAATTTCAGGGAACATATAATTTTAATCATGGGCAACCTATACACAATATAAAAAAAAAGAAGCTACTCTACAATTCATTCTACCAAACCAATATATCCTGGGTTTTAAGTCAGGCAAAGACACAATTAGAAGGAAAATTACAGCTCAAAATCTGGTATAAAAATTGATATGAAAAATCTTAAATATTAGTAAACTGAACCAAGTAGTTCATAAAAAAAGATGAATCATTCCCAAATGATCTATTCCAAAGTGTAATAGTGACTTAATATTAGTAAATCTGTAAATGTTACTTGCCACATTATTAGATCAAGACAGAAAAATGATCATTTTAATTAATACAGAAAAAAGCGCTTGTTATACGAAACTAAATTAGCATTTTAATTAGGAAAAGAAGAAAACTTCCTTAACTCTGATCAAGGATATTTACCTAATACCTATAGTAAATATCATGGCTTGTTTTTTTAAACTTTTTATTTGGAACTAATCTTAAACTTTCAGGAAAATGTAAAAAGAATAAGACAGGCTACCCCTATAAATTCATTTCTCAGATCCACTTACTGTTAAGATTCTGCCTCACTTGCTTATCATTTGCTTGCCTTTTCCCACCTCCATGTGCACATGTGTATGTATATGTGAGAAAGACAGAGTGTCGGGGTGGATTGGGGGGAGTGTGATACATAAATATTTTTCTGAACCATTTGAATTAGTTGCATACATCAAAGTAATTTACTGAACACTTCAGTATATATCCTAAAAACAATATTCTCTTCTACAACCATAATACAATTAACAATTTTAATACATTTAACATTGCTAAAATACTTTGCTGATTTTTGTCAACTGACACTTATTAAGTCCCCCTTTCATTCTTTTTTTCTTCTTCTTCTTTTTTTCCTTTCTTTTGGCACTGGAGATTGAACTCAGGGGCACTGGACTACTGAGCCACAATCCCAGCCCTACTTTGTATTTTATTTAGAGACAGGGTCTCACTGAATTACTTAGTGCCTTGCTTTTGCTGAAGCTGGCTTTGAACTCTGTATCTTCCTGCCTCAGCCTCCTGAGGTGCTGGGATTACAGGTGAGCGCCACTGAGCCCAGCCCCCTTTCATTCTTGATGAAATGAGATGAGCATTCCTTTTAAGATTGCCCATTATTATAACAATTATATTTGGTAACTTATTATATGAACAATCCAGTTAAAATTAAAAGGGAATTTCTTAAAAAGTAAAGATCCAGGGCCAGGTATGGTGGCATATACCTATAATCCCAGTGATTCAGGAAACTGAGGCAGAAGGATCACAAGTTTTAAGCCAGTCTCAGCAATTTAGTGAGACCCTGCCTCAAAAGAAAAAATAGCAAAGGGATTAGGACATAGTTCAATGGTAGGGTACCCCTGGGTTCAATCCCTACTATCATAAAATACATAAATAAGTAAATAAAGATCCAGGATAGACAAATATACCAAGAGAACCAGAAGCACACCCACACTTAGGTTGAAATTTGATGTATAAAAGGGATTCCATTAAGAATCACTAGAGAATGCAGATTATTCAAAATGAGGTGCTAAAACATCAAAGATTTTAGGGGAAAAAAACAGATGAATATCTTTATGATCTGCCAGGAAGCATAAAACCTCTAAAATAGGACACTGAAAAAAATAATCATGAGGAGAAGACTGATCCATTCAACTACATTAATAACATCTAGCTACTCAAAACAAATCAGAGATGGGCATAGTGGTGCAGGCCTGTAATCCCAGCAGCTCCAGCAGCTCGGGAGGCTAAGGAGGACAATCACAAGTTCAAAGCCAGCCTCAGTAACTTAGGGAAGCCCTAAGGAATTCAGTTAGACCCTGTCTCTAAATAAAATACAAAAAAAGGGCTGAGGATGTAGCTCTGTGGTTAAGCATCCCTGGGTTCAATCCCTGGTACAAAAACAAAAACAAAAAAAAACAGAAAAAATGGAAAGATAGGCAAAGTCAACAGTAAACAATAAAAAAGAGTATCTGTAACACAACCACTATAATCAGTAAAAGATAAATCCAATTTTTTTAAATGAGCGAACCTGAGTAAGCATCACACAAAAACAATAAAAACTAGCTATACAATATTTTTAAAATCAATATAGATGAATGGAAAAGAATTGAGAGTTCAGAATTAAATCCTTACATTTGCAATCAATTTATTTTCAACAAAGGTTTCAAGATAACTCAATGAGGAAACATTTCAATAAATGATTCTGGGAAAATTCATATGCCAACAAGAAAACCTTAAAATCTACACCATAGTCTCCTATCTTGTAACACACACACACACACACACACACACACACACACAAATTAAATCAGATTATATCAAATACCTAAATATACAATCTAAAACTATAAAATTTCTAGAAGAAAACAGCAAAAATCTCCAAATCCTTGGTAGGGCAAAGAGTTCTTAAGAGATGACACCAAAATCATAATCTATTTTTTAAATGGTGAAATGAACTGAATAGTATTAAAAACTTTTGCTCTTTAAATGCCATTACTAATAAAAGAGACAAGCAAAAGACTGGGAAATCACATATCTGATAAAGGACTTGACCCAGAATAAATGCAGAATTCTTCCAACTCAACAAGAAAACAACTAGCCAATTCCTAAAATGGGCAAAAAAAACTTAAATGGACACTTCAGCAAAGAAAACATAGGAATAGTTAACAAGCACATAAATAAGCATTTGTTTCTGTGGAAATGCAAAGTGAAACCACAATGGGGTTGGGGATTAGCTCAGTGGTAGAATGCTTGCCTAGCATGTGCCAATCTCTAGGTTCAATACTCAGAATAGAGAGAGAGAGAAGAAAATACCAAGTGTCAGTGGTGCTGTGGAGAAACAAACCATCATGTATTCTGGTGAGAATGTAAAATAATATTGCCACTTTGGAAATCAGTCTGGCAGATTCTTAAAAAGCTAAACACAAACCTATTTTATGATATGGTCGTTCTACTCCTAGGAATCTACCCAAGGGAAAAAAAAAACACCTACTTCCACACAGACATATTCATGAATGTTCACAGCAGCATTATTCTTGGCAGCAAAAACCTAAACAATTCTAATGTCTATCAACTAATGAATGGGTAAACAAAATGTACTATAACCATAAAATGTACTCCTCAACAATTAAAATGAACAAATTACTTATACATGCTGCAATAGGTATTTACCTAAAAAAACAAAAATCATGCTACATGAAAGAAACTAAATATGAAAGACCACAAATTGTACAAATTCATTTATGTAAAATTGTTTAGAAAACAAATTCATAGGGAAAAAATAGATCAGTGGTTGCCTAGGGCTGAGGATGGGAGCAGGACTAATTTTAAATGGGTATGAAGACGATGGAAATGTTCTAAAATTTAATTGTAGTAATGACTATGTAACTATAAATTTACTAAAAATCACTGGATTATAATTACATCGGTTGGATTTTATGGCATTTAAATTCATCTTTAAAAACTTGTTTTTCAAAATATCCAAATGCCTTTTGTAAGCTCATTAGTAATTAGGAAAATGAAAATTAAGATCACAAAGATGAACAGAAGTCTGATGATACCAAGGTAAAAAGATACAGGCAAGAACCTGTAACTGATAGGAGTGTAAATAGGCACAAGTACTCTAGAAAATAATTTGTCCTGATTATGTAAAGTTACACATGAATGTGTACAGCCTACAACCACCAAATCCCTCCAAGGCAGATACCCTAGTAGATGTCACATAATAAATATTGAGGTTTTAAACACCATATATTCTCTGTCATAACTGACTCAACTTGTATCACACAACCACCACAGATAAAATATAAACAAATGAGCACAGCTGTGTTATAATGCAGTGAGCCAGAATTAATTAACTGGGTCATAGTTTGCCCATCCCTGCTCTAAAGACATACTTGAGCATGCATTCCAGTAGACAAGTACAAAAAATTTATAAAATTTGTCCATATCAGTAGCAAACTGAAAACAATCTGAATATTCACTTACAGGAGAAAGGATAAATAAATCATAGCATATTTTCTAAATGGAATATGATAAAGCAGTGAGAGTGAATTATACTCTTGCTGTCTGCAACATGGATATCTTAGACATGACATTAAGTGGAGGTTGGGAATGTGGCTCAGTGATAAAGAGCTAGCCCACCATGCAATAGGTCCTGGGCTTTATACACTGCACTACAAAAAACATTTTTTTAATTAAAAATTAAAATTAAACTTAAATTTAAAAAATAACAGTAAGTGGGAAAAAGCAATTCATAGAAGAGATATAGGATTTAATACAATTTAAAATAAGCAAAATGGGCTGGGGTTTTGGCTCAGTGGTAGAACACTTGCCTTGCACATGTGAGGCACTGGGTTAGACTCAGCACCACAAAAAAATAAAGAAAGTAAGATACTGTATCCATCTACATCTAAAAATATATATTTAAAATAATTAAATAAAATAAGCAAAAATAAAATTTTTTTATATCTCCTACGTAAGTATAAGGAAGGTAAAAGGAAACTACAGGGAATGGTAAAAATTTACAATAGAGTTTTCCTCCCAAAAGAAAGCCAAAAACAGGATCAGGAAGTTTTAATAGTTTTGGTATTGTTCTGGTTTTTATATTGGGACAGTTAGTAAAAGTTCAAACCTTATCCATGTAAGATATATTTAATTTTGTATACACACAATTACACACACACACACACACACACACACACACTGTATTTCTTTTTTCTCTTTTCCTTAGGTGTGAGGACAGATTTATTACTAAAATACTTTACAAACTATGTAACTACAGGCATGGTCCTGATGGTCTTTGGCAAGAAAACACTAACATAATATATATTTTGGTATGAGTAAAGGACATGATCAAAATAAAGGCTATAACAATAAAAGTATGTAAAGTAAAATTTACATGAGGAAAACAACAACTAAAGTTGGAAGCACATGATAATGACTCGACATGAAATGAAAACCTTGGCAAACCTATAAACTTGATCTGAACTATGATTATAATGGGATATTTGCAGATACCTTCTGAGTTAATGAAAAAGTTAACATTTGTTATAAGTTGTTTGAAAAGTTAAGACACTCTAAAAAATGGACAAAAAATTTGTTGGAAGAAAGTATGCATTGAAAAGTAAAATGTATAAAATCCACATTAAATATTATTATTTGTTCCATAAAAAAAGAAAGATAGGGTACACATACAAATGTTAGGAATCTGCCACATGTGACCAGTAGGAAAACAACAGCTAACAAAAGTTCATTTTCAATGGCACATTGACCACAATTATTTTAAAACTACAATTAAAAAAAAAAAAAAAACCCTACTGAGATATTGGAAAGACATTTCAGTTCACCCTGGGAGCCAATACAATTCATAATGGAAAGAGAAAAACTTATTACCTGACTTGATTTCAAAAGACAATACCTACTAAACTCATACACTATTGCATTAACATAAATTACAAAATCATATTTTAATGAATTTAGTTTCTTTTTGTTTTGTTTTGTTTTGCCATTTTGTTTGGTTTGAAAAGGTTTGGTACTAGGGATTAAACTCAGGGTGCTTCACCACTGAACTATATTTCCAGACCTTTTATTTATTTTTTATTTTGAGATAGGATCTTGTTAAGTTGATGAAAGTCTCATTAAATTGCTGAGGTTGCCTCAAACTTGTGATCCTCCTGTCTCAGTCTCCTGAGTTGCTGGGATTAAAAGTATGTGCCACCACAACCAGACAGTTCTTTTCTGAGGTGAGATTTTGCTGGTCTCCAACTCATATACTCAAGGAATCCTCCTGCTTTAGCCTTTCAAGTACTCAAGACTATAAAAATGCACAACATGCCCAGCTTAAAATCTATTTTTAAGAATAAAAATTAGAAATATATAATCAGAGATCTACTTTAAAAATGAGCCACTGATAAACACTATGTATTTATAACTTTTAGTACATTTCTTTCAAGTTGCATATTTTCTGAACCACTCTATGCAGACTTCTTTGCATCGAGTTTTCATATTACTTATTTTTATAGGATCCCACTTCATGAGGAATTTTCCATAGAACTTTAACACCATTTACTAATATTGACATCTTTCATGTGTTTCTCACAATAACAAGATTTTGATCAGGTGTACATTCACACATTTGGGCTAAATGAAGACTTCTGCACATCTCTTCTAGTCACAAAGTCTTTCCATTCTATGCTCTTTTAGGTATCTGAATGAAACCAAGATCATTAGAGCTGCTCCCACATGCTTTATACTCATATTAATTACCTCCACTGTGGATTCTCATGACTACTAGAAAGGTCTTGTGATAATGAAGTCTTCCCACATTCTATCTTTTGTATTAATTGCCAGTATGAGTATATTCATGTTACTAAAAGGAAATGAACTGACTGAAGGCTTTCCCAAATTGCTTGCATAGTGTTTCCAGTGTGAACTCTTTCACATCTGTGATGGAACTTGTGTCAATTGAAACCTTCTTCA
Source organism: Glaucomys volans (assembly GCA_020662805.1). Lineage (NCBI taxonomy): Eukaryota > Metazoa > Chordata > Mammalia > Rodentia > Sciuridae > Glaucomys > Glaucomys volans. Next base: position 14,161 of record JAJEJO010003399.1, read on the forward strand.
CATTGCTCACCTACATGGGGTTTCTCTCCAGCATGAGTTCTTGTATCTGAAGGGAACTAGATGACATAAACACTTTGCCACAATGGTTATATACAGAGGTTTTCTCTCCAGTGTTGAGTTTTTTCATGCTTTCTCAAGGAACTGGGACCACAGAAGGTTTTCCCACAATTACTAACATACATAAAGATTCTTCCCAGTGTGAATTCTTTCTTGAATTTGATTGTATCCAGAACTACTTAAGGCTTTCCCACACTGTATACAAACAGTGTTTCTCTCAAATGCATGTTCTTTCATGTATTTTAAGGGAACTGGAAGAGGACACGTCTTTTTCACATTGTTTACATACATGGGGTCTACACCATGATTCCTTTCTTGATATTGAAAGGAACAAAAATGAGTGAAAACTTTACCACAATTGCTTACATCTATAGTTTCTCTCCACTGTGAGTCTGTTCATGTGCTTGAAAGTGGCTCCAAAAACAATAACTTTCCCACATTTCTAACATTTATAGGATTTCTCTCCACTATGAGTTCTTTCATGTATTTGAAGGAAACAGGAAGGACTAAAGACTTTCCCACATTGCTTACATTCATAGCCTTCTCTTCATTGTGAGTTTGTTCCTGCCCTTAAAAATGATTTGAAGCTGAGGCTTCCCCACACTGCTTACATTTATAGGGTCTCTCTCCATTGTGAATTCATTCATGTGTTTGAAAATGACTCAAAGTAGAGAAGGCTTTCCCACATTGCTTACATACATAGGATTTCTCTCCAGGGTGAGTTTTCTTTACATGTTCAAAGAGGAACAGGAAGAACTAAAAACAGCTTTCCACATTTCCAATATACATAGCACTTCTCTCCACTGTGAATTTATTCATGACTTCAAAAGTGACTTGAAGTGGAGAATGATTTCCCACATTGTTTACATGCACAGGATTTCTCTCCAGTGTGAGTTCTTTCACATATTTGAACATAAGAACTAAAGGTTCTTCCATATTGCTTACATGCATAGAATTTCTTTCTATTGAGTTATTTCATGTCTTTAATGTGACTGGAAGAACTAAAGGTTTTAACATGTTACTTGCATATGAGTTCTTCCATGTATTTGAAAGTCACTGCAAGAATTGAGAAGTACCTCACATTCCCTATAAATACATTTCTCTCCAGTGTGTGTCCTTTTGAGTCTTCAAAAGAAACAACAACATTCCACATTTCCTTACATTTATATGGCTTCTGTACACAATCCTGATACTCATATGGTCTGTGACCAGTGTGAGTTCTGAGGGGCACAGTTAGGAATGAACGGCCAGTGGGTACTTTGACACCCCAAGTGTTTACTGTTTTCACATGGTTTTATACCTAGAGGATTTATTTATTTATTTATTTATTTTTGGTTCATGATATGCTCTGGAATCTGGCTGAAGGTTTTTCCACAATGATTACTTTCTTTACCTATAGAGTCTCTCTACCATTTGACTTCTTAGATTTCCCCTGGGATTTTTGTACTCATGATCAATGTGTTGATTTTCCCTTTCTTCCCCCTCCACCCCCCCATAGAGGCCAGGTTTCTGACTGTTTTTCTCATCATATCTCTGTTCAGCTTCTTTTGGGAAGGAGCCAGCAAAGCCCAGTCTTCCAGGGTGAAGTTCACAGCCACATCCTCAAAGGTGAATAACTCCATTTCCTGGCTTCTGGTGTGTCCTGGCAGGCTCCCCATGGCTCCTCCAGTCAGTGAAGATCACAGGGTCACTGAGAGTGAGACACCTTGAGTCTCTTTCCAGAGCAGACATGGTTCCCAAACATGGCAGCACCAGAAAGGAAGCCAAAAACTTCATTTCTTATAGAAAGTAAACTGAGATACTCCCTATATTCATATGAAAGCCCCAAAAAGATTGAAGAGAAGAGCAAAAAGTAGAGAACTTGTCACCAATAAACAGAGTATTTATATTCCAACCCGGTTAAGTAGATCACAACTAAACGCCTTTTTAAAAAAGTATAACTCCACTTGAATTCAAAAAGAATTGCTAAAAGCTAAATGGAAACGTACTGAAAATTATTCTAAAACTTAAAAATAAAAAGTATTCATGTGTTAATCTTACTTAAGTGGATTTTTATTTTTTGCCATTTAAGTAAATTTACAACTATTGTTATAATCTGTAATTGAGCAGGTTCAATGTTATCCCAAAAGATTGTGTAAGATATTATGATTCTGACACCATCTGGTGGCGATACAATGCAACAGCAGGGTGTTTTTTTAAAAACTAATTTACTTATTAATTCATTTACCAACTATTATTAATAGGCGTCTACTAAACATAGCTCACATACCTCTTTGTATCTTTCTTGGAAGATAGGAAATAAAATAAGGCATATTATCTAAAACAATTCTTCATAAGGAAAAAAAATCTACAGTTAAATTATGAGTATCAAAATGTAAGAAGACAGACTTGGGCTGGAGCTCAGTGGTAGAGCATTTGCTGAGCAGGTATGAGGCACTGGGTTTGATCCTCACCACCATATAAAAATAAATAAAGGCACTGTGTCCATATACAACTAAAAATATATTTATTTTTAAGTTTTTCTTTTAAAAAGAGAAAGAACCCAATGAATTGGGGGGAAAAAAAGGTAAGAAGACTGCTCTTATCCTGAAGTTTGCTGGAACTGTCTATGCTTCTAGAACCTTTGAACGAGAAGTCCTCAGGTGTATATTGGTAAACGATCTATCAAGTCATCACATCCAAGAACACACCAGTGCAGCTTTCAAGAAAAGAACTGGTGCTATTAAAATGTCCTCAACTTCCTAACATTTCTCTTAAAGAATAGGGCCTAATTTTACTTTCCTGAATATGGGCTGGACTTAGACTGACTTCTAATGAAGAGAATGAAACAGAAGTAGTGGTGTATAACTACCAAAGCTGGATCACTAAAGGTACCAACACTTCCACCTTGCCTTTTTTCAGACCACTCTCCCTAGGGAAAGTCATTCATCATGTTATATGAAGACTGTGGAGTGGCTTTTTGGGAAGAACAGTCTTCTACCAACAACCAGCACCAGCCTGCCAGTCATGTAAGTGAGGCCCCCTAGGAAACAAATCCTCCAGGCCCCAAACAAGCTTCAGAGGACTGCATCCCTTAGCAAGATAATGAGGTAAGCCACTCCCACAGAAACCGAAAAGTAAATAAGTGTTTATTGTTTCAAGCCACTTGGTTTTAGGATAATTTGTTATGCAATATCAACTAATACAATAACCTATCACTTTATAGAACTAAGTATTATTTGTAACATGAAGTAAAAATATGAGCTTAGTGTTATTTGCGTAAATGTTAATAAAATTTCAGATTTTCCTAATATGCTAAGTAGTGATTCTTTAATTCCCTCAAGTTGTTTCATAATACTATTTCATAGTATTCTTCACTTTCTAAGTTGATTCAAAGAAACAGGAACCTAAACAGATTTTAGTCAGTCAGTAATGGTATTTTTTAAAACCTTGTTTGCTAAGCAACTACACCAGGCACTAAATGGAGAACTATATCCTTGAAGTACTTATAACTTAATTCAGATTAATGTTCATGAAATTATTTATTTAGATACTGGAGGTTAAACCCAGGGCTGCTTTACCACTGAGCTACATCCCCACTCCTCATTTACTTTTTTTATTTTGAGAAATGGTCTCACTAAACTGAGAAGGCCAGCCTTGAACTTGTGATCCTCCTTCCTTAGACTCCCAAGTAGCTAGGATTTGAGGCATGCACAACTATGCCCAGCTGAAGTAATTTATGTTTTTTAACTAAACATTTTCCTCCAGGCTCTGAAGGTTATAAGTCAATAGAAGGTATAGAAAGATTTTCCTTTACCTCTGTGAGGGATCCACAAGGCACACCACCATGCAGGGCTTCATCCAAAGCAGAAAGGGTAGTAGATAAAAAAGCTGGTGAGAGATCTGCGGACCTTTGTGTCTTTATTGCATAAGCCTGAACAAAAAAAATTATTAAATTTTTTTCAGCCTCCATATCTATTCAAAAACATGTCAACTCCTAACTCCTTAATTTTAGAAGCGATAACCCAATCCATCTTTTTTCCCCTCTATTATTTATTTGTTCAATAGGTAATTACTCCATTCCAGAGACTGTGCTAGATTATGGAGATGTGATGTTACAGAGGGATTATGAAATTGGGACTCGAAACTGGCAATTACAATACAATTATTAAGAGACAGTGGATTAGGGAAAAGGGAGACACAGAAATGGTAAACCTAATCTCAACCTTGTAATCTAGAAAGACTTCACTGAAGTGCTGTATGTCTGAGCTAAAATCTGATATATTTTATGTTTTATTTATTAGATAAGCAAAAGAAACGTAAATGTTTCTGCCAGCGACAGGAGGTACAAAATTCAAGCAATAAAGAATGAAAATGGAAATGAAAGAAAACTACAAAAAATAAACAACATTCATTTAGCTGAAAGAGTGCAGTTGCAGTGTTGCAAGTGATAAGGTTGGAGAAGGAGTTGGGCTTAACCATGAGGAGCTTTGTAGAAGTTTAGAGTTTATGCTGAGAGCAACATGGAACAACAAGACCAAGTTATCATTTCAAACTCAGGTTGTTTTGTGAAGAACAGCTAAAGGGAGATTGGCAGGCTGAGAAATGACCCCCTAAAAGATATCCACACCGAATCCCTAGAACCTGTGAATGTTACCCTATTGGAAAAAGGGCCTCTGCAAATGTGATTAAAGACTTCAGGATGAGGAGATAATCCTGATTTATCTGGGTAGATCCTAAATGCCATCACAACTATCCTTATGAGAGAAGAAGAAAGAAATTCGATATTCAGAGGAAAAGGCAATGTAAAGATAGACCAGACAAGGAATGCCACACTCCTTGGAAGCTAGAAGAGGTAAAGAATGGATCTCCCTAGAGCTTCTGGAGAGAGAGCAGCTCTGTCTCTACGTTTGGCCTCCAGAACTATAAGAGAATAACTTTATTTTGTTTAAAGCCAAGAGCTTGTGGTAATTTGGGTTAGAGCCACCACTAAGAAAATAACACACCAAATTACTACTTTGAAGAGATACTCAGGTTGGCTTAAAAGAATATCTTGAAAGTGGCTAATACTGGAAGTTGGCAGATCTGTCAGAAAGATTTCGCAACCATTCAGAAGGAAAACAATGGTGGCTTAAGGAGGGAATTAGTAATGGGAATAAAAAATTGGGGGTGCTAGTGAATGTATCTAAAATAAGCTATAGAGTGTATCTGAAGTTTTTTGATATAATAAAATTCCAAAATTCTTTTTTTCATTTTCAAAACAACATCAACATCAAAAAGTGAGGATACTTTTTAAAGTGAATACATTTAACCATACTAAGCTCACCGTAGAATAAATGGGTGAATAGAATAATTCATGCTATGACATGTTTAATGAACTGAAACAGAGAAAGTTGGATGAAAGGAGGCAGAGGAATTTAATCTTATAAAAATTAGAATCAGGGGTTCCCACCTCCACCAGCCATGCCCCACCTGCCTAATTACCACCCAGTTAGTCAAACTAGGACAGACTGATTAGGTCGTAGTTCTCACAATCCAATCATTTCAACTCTGAATATTCCTGCATCAGCACAGAAGCCTTTGGAGAACACCTTACATCCAAACTACAACTGACCAAAACAAGAACTGTTACTGGTCTTTTTTTTTTTCTTTTACTAATTAGAGACCATAACGTACCTATAGCAAATTTGGAATGAAAAAAAAAAAATTTAACGATACAGTATATATATAACCATACATACATGCTGTGTAATTTTCATTTTTACAAAATTGGTATGTACACTATAAACAATTTCATAGCCTCCTTTTTCACAAAGCATTTTATATCCTAAGCATTTCTCCTATTAAAAAACTTCAAAGATTTTAATTCTTAAATTATTTCATCTCATAATTATAAGAATATTTATCTTCTTCCTTTTTACTAATGATTTGTTTCCCAAAGGCATAGACAGAGGTTTACTTAGGAAAGTAGACACACATTCAGTGAGAACGGGGTAGGGAACAACCTCAATGTTTCCATTTTTTGATATAAGAAACATTTCAGTGAGCATCCTTCCATAGACTTTCTTGTCTATAATCTATATAATCTATAATCAGGCAACATGAGTGCACATGGGGACACTTCATCAACATGAGAAGGCAGCCTAATCTGTCAACATTAAAGTACTTCATTTACAATCTTAAGTGTAAGTTCTAGAATAGATTTTATGATTATCAAAAAAAGAAAAACAAGCTGAACTAATAGAACAAGACTTCCAGAAACAGAACATAAGTAAATGAGACAGAAAAGAATTTTGTGATATGAAATTACATTACTTTTTCTTTTTGGATTTGTTTTGTTGGGTTTTTTTCTGGGTTGTTTTGTTTTGGTTTGGTTTTTGGGTTTTGCCATACTTGGGATTGAATTCACGGATGCTCTATCACTGAGGTATAACTTCAGTCCCTTTCATTTTTTCATTTTTGAGATGTGCTCTCACTAAGTTGCTGAGTCTGGAACTTGAAATCCTCCTGCCTCAGCCTCCCAAGTAGTTGGGATTACAGGGTGCTTTACCACAACTAGCTAATAGAATTTTTCTTCTATTTTGGTAGCAGCTTCTTCTCTAAGCTGATTCATAAATGTTGGCATCACTCAGGAATTGATCTTAAGTACACTTATCTTCTTATACTTCTATATACTTTTCAGGCAATCACTCCCCCACATCCCGGGCTTTAACTATCATGTTTATACTGATGACTCCAAATGTACAGTTCTAATGTCTCCCTTCAAGGTCCAAGTCCATATACTTTTCTGCCTACTTCAAATCTCCACCAAATGTTTCACTAAATTGATAAGAACTGAATTCATAATCTTCCCTCAAACCTGCTCCTATTCCTGTATTCCATATTTCAGGAAATGGTACTACCCAGTTCCGTAAAGCAAAAATCAGGGAATCATCCTGGACATTTTCCCATAATTCCCCACCACCCACATTACCAAATTGGATAAATTCCACCTCCTAAATAGCTCTCATATAATCAACCATATACCCTCTGCTTTAATACCACACTAATAATTCTAGTCACAATCACTTTCTGTCTAGACTATAACAACAGACACCTAGCTAGTCTTCCTGAATATTTTCTTGCTCTTTTTTAATCACTTATCTGGATTAAAAACTGATTATTTAAAAACATACTTTAGATTATACCCTTTTATGACTTCCCATTATTCTTGAAGTAATATCCAAAATCTTAAACATGGTCTTCAAGGCACTAAAGATCTGACACTTACTTACTCTTAGTTGAAGTTTTGTTTCCTTGGTGGAGTACTCCTGTTATAGTTTGAATATATGGTGTCCCCCCAAAACTCATATGTGAGACAGTGCAAAAACATTCAGAGGTAAAATGATTAGATTATGAGAGCTATAACCTAATTGCTGATTAATCCATTGATATGGATTAACTGGGTGGTAAATGCACGCAGGCAGGGTGTGGCTGGAGAAAGTAGATAACTGGGGGGTGTGCTTTTGGGGTTTACATTTTGTCCTGGGTGAGCAGAGCTCTTTCTTGGCTTCCTGGCCATCAAATCCTAGCTGCTTCCCTCCACCATACCCTTCTGCCATGATATTCTGCCTGACCTTGGGCCCAGAGCCCAAGGAGTCAGCCAAACATCGGCTGAACCTCTGCAACCATAAGCCAAAATAAACTTTTCCTCCTCCATACTGTTCCTGTCAGGTCTTTTGATCACAGCAATGACAAGCTAACTAAAACACCTCCTGACCTCAAACTAAGTAATGTCCCTTGTTATTAAGTTTCAAAGCTCTCCATACTTTTCTTTTGTAGGACTTGCACTACTACTCAAGTTCAAAGCCAATCTCAGCAACTTACTGAGGCCCTGTCTCAAAATAAAAAATAAAAGTCTGGGGATGTGGCTCAGCGGTAAAGCACCCTGGGTTCAATCTCTGGTACAAAACAAACAAAAAAAACCACACACATGCCAACATACACGGCTTATTTCTAATTAGGGAGTTAAATAAGCACAGGGAGGAAATTCAACTTTGGTTTCAACTTTCATCACCACCTTCAGGTGCAATCTCACCACTATTCCAAATACAATGCTAGAAGCCATATTTTTCCTTTGATTTATATTTGCTGTTGTAGTTTGAGAACTGCCTTAAACATTAACTTTGCTTTAGTTCATTCATTCAAGAAAGTGGTTTTTTGTTCACTTGTTTATTAGTTTATTTTTCAACAAATATTTACCTAGTGCCAACAACATGCCAGGTACTGGTGATTTCATAGTGAATAAGTTTCTGCTCTCATATAGCTTACAGTCTGGTTGGGGAAGTCAGACCTTAAACAATTATGGAAATATCATTATTAGCTACATAAAGAAAGAAAACTTCCTGTTGCTCCCTAATTCCCACATTTAGGAATTGTCTCCCACAAGTTTATAAGCCTCATACATTTTTCACATATACTCTCATTAGAGGACTAACTCTGTGGTAGGATACTTGGTATTTCCAAAGTTCTCATCTCTACTTTTGCTTCATCCCCAAAAAAAAGATTTTAAATGGATAAAAAATCATTTCATAATCAAATCAAAAAATAGATAGATAGATAGATAGATAGATAGATAGATAGATAGATACCGTTTGCATTTGTGGGGCACAGGCCCTGCTGACCATACACAGAAGTTCATGGACACCTTGGTAACTCAGGCCAGTTACCTTCATAAGTTCCAGTGGGGAAAGACATAAAAAGTCCTAAAGAGACAAAGAGAATATTTTAAACATGCATGTGTAACAAGGATATTGGAATAAAAGGAAACTTTCAATTGATATTGCCCATATGTAGATAAAAATGTAATTTTTTGCAGATCAAATATCTAGGCATTCTTTCTTCTTTGCTGTGGTAGGGAATAAACCCAGGGTCTCCCACATGCTAGGCAAATGTTGTACCACAAAGCCTCACCCCAGCCCTATGCATTTTTTTTCTTTTTTTTTTTTTTGGAACCAGGGATTGAACTCAGGGGGCACTCGGCCATTGAGCCATATCCCCAGCCCTATTTTGTATTTTATTTAGAGACAGGGTCTCACTGAGTTGCTTAGCACCTTGCCCTTTCTGAGGCTGGCTTTGAACTTGTGATCCTCCTGCCTCAGCCTCCCGAGTCGCTCGGATTACAGGCATGCGCCACCACACTCAGCTCCCCTATGCATTTTTAATTGTATTTTTCCCCTAAACATAACTTAACTAAAAATATGATGATGTAGCTTTATACTCTAATTATTAGTTCAATTGGCGTATACCAGAGGACATACCAGGCATCATTACAAAGCAGTAGCATCCAATTCAGATTTATGTGTACACTACACTTATACTAGAAAGAATCTGGGCCCATACCAGAAAGAAACTGGTGCATATTTGTATGCGTCCAGAAAGTGTCAGGTTGAAACATGTTTCTTGGGGCTTGGGGTATACCTCAGTGGCAGAGGACTTGTGCAGCATGCATGAGGCCCTAAATTTGATCCTGAGCACTGGAAAAAAAAAAAAATGTGTTGCTTTCTACTCTAAAAATTTACTCAGAGAAAGTATTTGATAATTGAGAGAAAACAGGGCTGAATACAGAATAAAATGTTAAATTTCATACTTTTAAGAGCATTTTGAAATATAAACATGAGGATTATTAAATGTATAATGGAGGAACGAAAGATATACTTAACACATCAAGTAATTCAAAAAGAACAATAGTATGCTCTGAAATCTATCTTGTTAAGGATAATCTTAAACTGTATTTCCCCTCCTGAAAAGGATTTGTTTCATTACAGTGCTTAAAAATGCAACATCTGCTCTCTGTATTTCTCAGGCTTCATCAATAAGAAAATAGTACTAAAAATTAGTTGTGACTATTAATTTCTATTCCAAGAGAAATTTCCCATGTTGAATGCAATCTCTTAATTTGAGTAAAATATCTTATGTAACTTCAAAAAAATTTAAGTAGATAAACTCCTGTAAAGCCCCAAATAAATGGTATGAGTATACTTCACCTTACGTCCCCTAAAATGCAAAAACATTAAATGTCAGTAACTGAAATTGCACTTGGAAATGCAACCTAAGTGGTTTATGGAAAAGCACCATCATTGAACTTGTTTTGGGGTTGGGGGTTAAACCTAAGTTTTTATATTCCAGTTTTAAGAATTATCAAAGTATACTTAAAGTTAATTTGTGCATAAAATTTCTCAGAGAAAAAAATTAAATAAGTTTTACCTGACAAGTAACAATCTGATGTCTGCTCAGACGGTCACACAGCTCTTGAGATAAACCCACTCTTCTTAGTTTCTTGCTACCCATGCCTCCAGATCCAGCAAAGAAAAGAAGAACCTTGAAAAGAAACATCAGAAAATAATACATGTGGATGGGCTTTCCAAAACACTTCATAAAATAAAAAATTTTTCAAGTTTCTCCATGTGCAAAATGAAACATGTAATGTGTAAATAACTAAGAAAAAATGATTATTTTAAAGAGAAACACCTATTAAACACACCAAAAACAAAACACCCTCAGAAAGTGCATTCCACACAATTCTTTGATACGTGTTACATAAATATACTACTACTTTACAATTACATAGCATCTTAAGATTTTCAGGGTATTTATAGTTTATTTGGATATGTAATTAATTTTCATGACATATATTCAAACAGCACCCCTAGAAGTCTTCACTTTTATTGCACTGTGACAATAAGAGCTAAATTTATTGGGTACCTACTATATACAGGCACTGTTCCAAAAGCTTTACCTTAATTATCACAAATAATATTCTCAACAGGTCTAAAAGGAAAGTAGACTATTGGACCCTTTCTACATATGAGAAAACTAAACTGGAAATGTCCACTAGTCTGTTGTTTCCAGAAAAAGTAAATGGTGGATTCAGAATTTGAACCCAGGCAATCAGACAAAACCATTCCACACTACTGAAAATTCAAACTTATATTTAACCCTTCCTTTTTCTAGGAACCAGAACAAACCTGAATCAAGAAAGATTTTATTATTATAGTTATTACCTATAAATCAAAAATGTTCTTTATTATAGCCACTTATAATCCCACATGCAATTAAATTTCACTCCTGTTGTACTTTGCTGGGGGCAAATGAGACTCACAAAATGTTTATCTTTGGAGAGGTAGAGAAGAATCACTAGGACTTCCTTAATAGGAAAGAAAGGAGAGGCATGCAAAGGAGAGGCTATGTATCTCACCTAAGGTGGCAAAGCATTCTTTGGAAAGAGTAGAAATAGGACTTCTTCATTGTTCCAGGGAATAAAGCAATATAATTATAAGTAATATTTTGGAACACATTCCACAAACATATGACCCTCATTTTCCCAGTGGGAATTTGTCAGTATTGATTTGTTTCCCCCAATAGAAAGTGACATCTATCTGGTAGAACATTGCTTGGTATCTTTTCAGATCAGGTAGTTCCAGGCAATAACATCACTTAGACTGATAAAATCAACAAGTCAAAAACAGAACAACAACAAAAAATAATCCCCAAACTACAGAGATTTTAACAATAACCAAACTGCTATCTTTGTCTTAACAGGGCCACTCCCATCATTTGCCTGGACTACTGCATATTGTTTCTGCTCACTCCCCACTTTACCAAAAACAAAAACCAAGAAAAAAAATTCCGTTCAATTTGTTCCTTCCACGGACACTTCTTAAGTACATACTCTGCTAAACTCTGGTAGAGAAGAATCATTGAGATGGATTTCCTCCTCTTTGGATACACAGAGTAGAAAAATGCACAGAGATATATACACAAATATCTAGTCATGCAGCAAGTATTGTAATTGCCATTTAAGTATGCTATGGGAGCAGATAGGAAGAAACCCCAAATTGGCCCAAAAAAGTTAGGTCAGTGTCACAATATTGCCAGAAGTTTTCAAAAACTCATTTTATCCTTTAAAACATCCCATGAGCACATGAGACCATAGTCTCATACTTAGTCTCAAATTCCATACTTCTTAGGATCACTTTTGTGTGTGTGTATGTGATGCTGGGGATTGAACCCAGGGCCTTGTGTTTGTGAGGCAAGCACTGTACCAATTGAGCTATATCACCAGTCCCCATTTTCTCTGTGTGTGTGTTGCTGGAGATTGAACCCAGGGCCTTGTGCATACAAGACAAGCACTTTAGGATCACATTTTTAAAATTTTAAAGATGTGTCCTGTGCTCTCATTCATATATCAGATTGCAAGGCTCGGCTCCTGTCCTTCCTGGCAAAAGTTACTTACCTGCCAATACATTGATTACCTCATTTGTAAAACAAGGGTGACTCTAATATCAACCTCATAGGATTGTGGTGAGGTGTTCAAAGACTTGGGTAGTGGCTGGCACACAGTGCTTGGTTCATTCAGCAAACATCATTTGCTGCCCCTTGCGTGACCTACTCTCCAGCCAAAAGATATCTTGGTAGGTTATTCAAGCACCCTCTTGCCTCCCTGACTTCCCTCAAGGCCTTCCCCAGGGTTAGACTCTTCCTCTCCAAAGATTCCATCACACTCCGTACATATCTGTTTCATAACCTTATTAAAGCATGTTAATGAATTGCATCTTTGTTTCTTCCTGCTGTGTATGTGTGTGCCCATCTATGTGTTTTGGAGGAGAGGAGAGAAACTTAATCCCGAAGACTAAATTCTTTGCACTCCGCCACCAAGAAAAATCAATGTTAGACGTTTAATGAAAACTGAAGTAACAAAAATAGCTGAACTTCGGATGTGTTACCTCATTTTACAGGTAAGGCTACAGAGACACTACGTTGAGAAATGCGCAAACACCTAGCCATTGGTGGAGCCCGCATTCGAATCCAGCAATGAGCCCTGATTATTCCAAACTCACCACCTGAAGTGAGCCAATCCCTGAACTTCCCCCAACGACAGGATCTCCGACACAGACCCCGATCTGCCTTAAATGGTGGTAGCGTGTGCGCGTCTGGGGACGGAGGGATGAGAACGTTGCGGGGGTGGGAGATGATTTCTCCCACAAAGGGCACCTTCCAATCATTCCCCCACTCCCCGCAAAGAAGGCCAGAAGCCGCCCGACCAGAGGCGGGATTCCTGTGAAGATCCATACCCAGCGTCCAACAGAGACTCTCCGCCACCCCGATAGCAATATCCACGGGCTCAGGAAGGGGGCCAGAAATAATGAGAACACCCACTTCCACACAACTGTTACCCACAAGAAACTTTCCAGTACCGGGTGTGCAGCTTCCAACTTTCAAAGTTTCCCCCACCCCTTACTCAGCGCCCCGCGGAAAGCGCCGAAAAACAACAACCGGAGCGCTGGTTGGTCGTCATCATGGCTATTTATCCAATCAGAGGCAAGCACATGCCCAGGTGGCTCCGCTGCTTGCTGGGAATTGTAGTTCTTACTACCTAAATCTATGTCTGAGTTATGAATCCGAGTCAGTCGCTCCTTATAGTGATCCTCAAAATCCGGTGTAGGAACATCGGCAAGTAGTGTGAAGCAAGGGAAACCTTGCTTGGCGTTTTCTATTTTCTTTCATGTAGTATAACATTTAAAAACTGCTAAATGGACCCGAGAGGCATGTTTTCTGGGGAATAGATGACAATCTACCCGTCATAGATTTTGGAAGAGAACCTCGTGCTTAATTTGCTCTTTTCAAAAATAGTTTGGTAAATGCTTACTGAAATTGACCAAACTGAAACGCACACATTGGGGAAACCTATGGGTCTACAGTTGAAAAAGAACATAAAGGAAACCAAACAGAAGGTTTAGTGTAAAAGCCGTTACAATGAGGAAACCTAACATATTAATAAGACCTGATTTTAGATTATTATTATTATATTTGCAAAAAGCTTTTGTTCATCCTTTGCTCTCTCCTGTGCAACTCCTCTGTGCATACCTTGATTTTATAATTTAGACCACTGTAACCTAATTATTGTCCTGCACCCCTCATTTGAAAAGAGGTTTCTTACCTCATTCGAGGTAAATGAGCCTGGCACATCGTTCAATGAACTGTTGCTGGGCAAATGAGGAGATAGATAAATGGAACGAAGCAGAAGAATATGAGAATTTAGACCATAGAGTCCTGGGATTATAAGAGAGCCCAAGTAGAATAATAATGGAGCATAGCCCTGGTATCCCCAGCGTTTAGCAAAGCATTGTCACTGGTTGGCAATAAGTAAATGTTGACTTAGAATGCCAGGGAGAAAAGAGAAAAAATAGAGGGGCATAAATTATTCCTGCCACCAGCTCGACCAAATGCGGAATTGAAAGTGTTGATAGGAGGAGCTGTCGTAATTGACAGCGGATGGACGGTCCACAGTCAAGCTAGCTGATTTAACTCTTTCCGAGCTTTCTAGCTTTCCCTGGTGGTGAGATGGCGTCACGTGACTCAAACAACTAAGGCACTAAATTTGCGTAGTCCCTCCATTGAGCCAATAGGAATGCTCTCTCAGCCGTCGGCACCGCCCCCACCGCCCCGGCTCTCAGGGGATCTGTCACCTGACTCGGCCCAAACATGGCTGCGCTGGAAGCTCTGTTGCTGTGGGCTCCTGGAGCAGGTGAGTGCAAGGCGCCAAGAAGAAGGCGGGGCGCTCTCCAAGACCCGGGTAGGAAGTGTCCCTGCCTCCCTCACGCCCCTTCCCCCCAGCCCTCCAGTTAAGGCTCTCATCTCGTGGTCTTCAATTCTCTGCCTTAACTGAAGGCTCAGACGAGGGGGGTTCCTGCTGAATTTTCATCCCTGCGGTGGCGACCATCTGGGGATTTGAAACTGGACCGGGCACAGTATTCTAGAGCGAATACGGAAGTCAAGTCTGGCCCCCGAGCCGATACGATGGTTAATATTATTAAATATAGGATCTGCGTGGAAAGATGGTGTCCACACTTTGGAGAAAGTGGTAGGTCTTAAAAAGAGATAGTATGTCAAATTAAAATAAAAACAAAAAGAAAAGTAATTCCCGCCCACTCGGGCCAGAGGCTGCTGGTTTAAATAGAGTTCCGTTTCTTCTTACTGTGGTACCTTGTTTCTAGGAGTTAATCCACGAATGAGAGAATTGAGAATGTGTTCCGCGTAACTCATCTCTCTCTATCTCCCTGCACTTGGTGCTGGGAAAATGAATCATCCATTTGGAGAAGAAAAAACTGCTACCGAAAAACAGCTTTTGGGGTTTTTCTGTGAGTGCCTACGGAGGGGAGAATGGGAGCTGGCACAAGCTTGTGTACATCAGCTGCACGAGGGACATGGCGATATCCCACAGAGAGTGGAAGACATACTTCAGGCGCTGGTACTGTGTCCAGATCTGCTGAGGTAAGGGATCACCCTTTTTGGCAGGGAATTTCAGGATAGGAGACACATGGTTCAATATGTGGGCTTTGGTTAGTGTGGCCCACTCAACTATCTCCTAAGAATTAGCAGAAGCACAGTGTATTTCACATACTCTGAAACTTTTCTGATATGTGCCTGTTACTTGCCAATATAATCCATTGTTTTGAGATTGTGATCTAGAACTGGACTTAAGCCTGGCCAACAAAGTGTGCCTTAAACCCTTTCTTATTATCATTAAAGAAATGGCTTACAAGCATTTAGAAGTATTTTCTTTACCTTTCTCTAGTCTATTCTACTTTCTTTAGCCCTGCTCTATCTAGTCTAGATTTTGGTGTAGCTTTTCCCAGTTTCCACCAATTGTGCTGTCTCATATAACTACAATATCAAAACCTGCAAATTGACACTGGTATACTACTGCTCACCACAAATCTTTTTTGGTTTTCATCATTTAAAAAAAAAATTTGTAGTTGTAGATGGACAGAATGCCTTTATCTGTTTTTTTTTTTTTTTTTTTTTTTTTTTTTTTTATGTGGCACTAAGGATTGAACCCAGTGCTGCACACATACTAGGCAAAGTACTCTGCCACTGAGCTGCCACTGAGCTACAGCCCCAATCCTGGTTTTCACTATTTTTTAAGTCTGCATTCATTTGTTATTGGTAATTCTATGCAATATTATCCATATAATACAACAACAATGAAGATGCAAAACTGTTGCATCACTGCAAAAGAATTCCCTCACTCTTTAGTGCTACCTCTTTTTATTTGCACTATGACTCTTCCTTGTCTCCTGGTAATCACATTGCCCCATCCTAGATTTTTAATGAAGTTTTGTCTGGTAATGCTATTTTCTAGTAGTATAGGAGTAAAATGTACTGTTTTAGTCTTTCCTTGGCTTGTCCTTACTTTAACCATTATATATAGTGCTTAATTATTGTATTGGCACATAAAGAGTAGAGAAGCAGAGCTGGGGATGTGGCTCAGTGGTAGTGTGCTTGCCTAGCACACATGAGGCTCTGGGTTTGATCCTCAGCACCACATAAAAAAATAAAGTTATTGTGTCCACCTACAACTAAAAAAT
This sequence comes from Glaucomys volans, assembly GCA_020662805.1. Lineage (NCBI taxonomy): Eukaryota > Metazoa > Chordata > Mammalia > Rodentia > Sciuridae > Glaucomys > Glaucomys volans. The sequence goes on from JAJEJO010003399.1 coordinate 30,606, forward strand.
ATATATATTAAAAAAAAGAGTAGAGAAACAAGTGATCCTTTTCTTACTGTATTTGTTTCCCTTAAATGTAGGTTCTAACCAGTTATTGTCTGAATTACTAACTTCAAAGAAAGGCTTATGAATTCCTTTAACTCTTTTTTGCATATGGTTAAAAATAAATTTTTATGAACTTGGTTCATTTTTTATGTTTAAGAATATACTTTAGATAGAATTAGCTATTGCAATTTTCTCTGTAACATTATGTTTAAAAGTAAGACTCACTGGGCACAGTGTCACACACCTATAATCACGGCAACTCAGGAGGCTGAAGTAAAAGGATTGCAAATTGGAGGCCAGCCTTAGTAATTTAGCAAGACCCTAAACAACCTAGCAAGACCCTCAGCAACATAGCAAGACCCTGTCTCAAAATTAAAAAGGCTGAGAAAGTAGCTCAGTGGCAAAGCACCCCTGGGTTCAATCCCCAGTATTGAAATAAATAAACAAATAAATAAGATTAAGTTAGCCAAGGTGAGGAATGCCTATAGTCCCAGACACTCAGGAGATTTCTCCTGAGCCCAGAAATTGGAGACTAGCCTGAGTAACATAGCAAGACCCTGTCTTAAAAAAAAAAAAAAAAAAATTAAGAAAGATTAGGTAAAGAGGGAGAGGTGGGATGGAGACTTTTATGGAAGCTGCCAGCTCTCTTCTACTGCTAATTTTTATTGAGCTACCATATGTAACTGAAAATTTTTCATTAGGAGTTGCCTGTTCAGGTTTAAAATGGACTGATTTTCTGATTTAGTAAAAACTAAATCTTGGGTCACAAAAAAGAAAGGGTCAGTAGATTTAACTCTGTTTTACAAATTTTTTCTTTTTGCTTTTTTCAGATGTGACCAAGACATCAACCCTCAAAGATTAGCCTGGCTCTGGCTACTTGTACTAGAAAAATGGTTGGCCTGGGAAAAGGTAAGAAAGTTTACATTCAGATTGTCTCCTAAGGCATTCACTGAGAACTTAGAAGTAGTTAGGGGTTTTTCCTTCTATCTGTACTTCCTTTATTATGAAGTTGGTCATAGTCTTTCTCAGTATTAAAGTGAAAGTTGTTTAAACTATTATTGCTGTCTTCATTCCTAAATTCCTTCATTAATTCACTAACATACATTGGTATATAACAGCATTTGAGGTAATACCATTTTGTTAAATACCACCTTGAGTCTTGTGCCTGAAGAGAACTTTGTGAAACTCGGTGAAAGTGACAAGATAGCAAATAAAATATGCACCCATACATTTGGATCTACTCAACATTCAAATCTTAAAGAATGGGCCGAGCTGAAACCTGGTTTTTATTCTAAAAATATTTTCACTAGTCTATAACAGTGAAACCTTGTGAATTTAAGCCCCATTAGTTAGTAATTTAAAAATTCACAAGAATTGAACTAAAACTTACTAAATATAAAAATATAGCAAATTCATAGTGAAAGAAAACTAAGAAGGAAGTGCTTTCTTTTTTATTTTTTTAAGAAAATCTTCTAAAGTCTCTTTTAGAAGAGCTTATTGTCAGAGATTGAGATCCATTAAAGGATTTTCTCTGAATCACTTTCATATTGAACCAGAAACTTTAAGTGAGGAAGTGGATAAAGTGGTGAATATCAGTACTCCCAGCCACTCAAGAGACTGAGGTGGGAGGATTGCTTGAGTCTAGGAACTAAAGAGCATGGCAGCAAGACCCCATCTCAAAAAGAAAGGATAGGAAAGGAAAGGAAAAGAAAGAATTGATTGATGCAAGTGAGGGGCTTCTGATGTATCATATAGTTAATTTGTAAAACTGGAGCTGAAACCAAGATCTGAGTCCTAGTCCTCTATTTTTTATATTTCAACATTATTTTTTAGCCTACACAGAGTTAAAAATAAGAAATCCTATTTTTAAAGCATCTATCATTTAGTCTAATTTTTCTTGTTTTTACTCCCTCAGTCATTGGGATTAATTTTGTCTTTAGTTCCATTTTTGTATGACATTTATCCTTCACATAGCTACCAAGAAGTGACAAATTGCTGATCTAAATGTATCACTTATCCAGGTGTCAGCAAATTGTTTAGCAAAGAGAAATGACAGAAAGATAGCAGAAGGGAGGGAAGATAGAAAAAAAGACTGAAAAATAATGAAACAGGATAATTAAGAGTCAGAATTAAAAGAAAAAAAACTTGAACTAAAGTAGAAATATAGCTGCAGTAATGTCTTTAAAACAAAGAAAAAAAAAAGAAATCTTGTGACTTATGAAGGATCTCTATAGTAGAGACATGAAATTTGTCAAACTAAATGAACTTTCCCCTCAGTGGAGGGAATTGGTGCTGATTGGTTGATGCCTCAATGGTTGCTTATTTTCTAGATAGTTGTTCAGCCCTATCGGCAGTGGATTTCAATTCCTCCGTGTTTTTTTTCCACATCACAGATCATTTAGTCTTTAAAGCTCTGGTGACTCATTTATCTAATTGGTAGTGGAAATATTTTTGTTCACTTCCCTGGCTTCTTAGGTGCAGACCAAGAGGGGTTCTTGTTTTTTCCAACATCACAGATCATTTGGTCATTAAAGCTCTGATGATTTGCTTATTTAAATAGTTGTGGGAATGTTTTTGTTCTCAGAATTTTAAAAAACTATATAAGGACCAAGACTTCAAATGCATTCTTAGAGTAGTTCAACAAGATAGTCATTTTCCTGCAAACGCCTTCATCTTCTAGGAATGTGCTGGCTATCTGTTCTTTCCAAGGATCCCACCATCTGCCCAAAAGCTTCCTTTGTAATTATTGAATGAAGCAATGATTCTGTTTTTCCTTTTCTTCATTCACATTTGTCTTTTACCTCTTTATCTTGCAGTGATTTATCTTTTTCTTTCTTTATATTTTACCAACAGACTTTAATGTGTAAGAAAAGTGATATCACAAAACAGCAGTAAAAGGATAAATTACCCAGTATAAAATGTTGGGACATTTAAAATTGATTAAAATTGATTATTTGAAAAAGAATGTGACAGAACTTTTGAAAACAACTTACTTAGGGCTTTGTTATCTTCCACAACATTTACAAACCAGAAGCTGCAAAATACCAAAAATAGTAGCAGCTGACAACATAGACCACAGTGAGCTTCTCAGCAGTGGTTATCTCCACGTGTATAAGGATATATACAAGGATTTAACTGTGAGATGTTCAGTGCCATACAGCTTCTAATACAGGAAAACTGGAAACCACTTCATTTTCTATAGTACAGGACTAGTTAATAAATGTATATTTATATGTAAAACACTGCCACTATTGAAAATTATATGGGAAATGATTTTCAGTGACATGGATGTTTATACCCTGCCAGGTGAAAAGAAGCAGTTCAGGAAAAAGTGTCTGTGGCATACATGCTTAGATACATGCACAGAAAATGACCCGAGTGCTCGCAGACCACAGCATTAATAGTTGTTCTCCTTCACTGGGACAATTAAATGTTTTTTTAATATATTTAACACCTATAGTTTTTTAGTGTGCATATTCATATATTCTAATATTCACCAACATTGAGTATGCCTTGCTTTTATAGTAAGGAAATCTGTGCTTAGAAACAGTGAGCAACTTCTTGGCTGTTTAAGGAATGTTTGTCATTTATGATCCTATATATGCTAAAGTAATTTCACCAATAAAAATAAATATAAGCTAATCATTCTTTAGAATTCTAAATAAAGACTTAAAGTGTTAACTAAACTATTAAGGACTTTTTGTCTTAGATATCTTATCTGTTCTTTCCACTTCTCAATAGAAACACTATTCAGCCTCTCAGCATGAACTTCCAATCATAAGGATTATACAAGCATTCATATGGAATTGGTACACATGTTAGGGTATGGTAAAAAGTAATAAGATTTTCGACCAAAAATGCAAGATGCTTGCTAGGCTTTGATTTGATGAATGTTACATAAATGGAGTGTGCTCTTGTGTTCTAATCATCTCTCTCTCTCTCACACACACACATGCACACACGCACACACACACAATCTCCTGTGGGTGCTTCCTGTCTTCAGTAAACCTCATCTTTGGGAAGCTTTAACCAGAGTCCTGATTTATAAATGTCTCTAATTTACTGTTTGTCAGGATTAGTCCCAGGCTCTTATTTTTACTTGTTTCTAGAAAAACGAAAGACTCTATTTTGAGTTTTAAGGAGCAGGTGATAGGAAATTATTGTGAAACAAGCAAATATAGAAAGGCTTTTCTCCCTATTAGGCTTTTCTCCCTTTTCTCCCTAGTAGGCTTTCTCCCTATTTATACATTGGACATTGCTGATGGCATGGTCTCATTAACAAACATTGGGATCAGTGGGCATGATGGCACACACCTATAATCCCAGGCTATTTGGGAGGCTGGGAGGATCACTTGAGCTCAGGAATTCAAGGCCAGCTTGGGCAACATAGCTGTTTCTCAAAGAAATAGAAACAGAAGTTATCTTTTGGGGTGTGGGATGTGGCTCAGTGGTAGAGTGCTAGCCTAGCATGCAGGAAGCTGTGGTTTCAATCCATGACACCATGAAAGAAAAAATACGTGTGTGTGGGGGGGTGTATGATATATAGATGTATAGATATATATAATTACATGTGTATATGTGTATATTTTATGTGTATGTATATTTGTTTATGCTTCATTTTTTCCTTTTCATGTTTGGAATAATATGAAAATACCCCAACTATTTCACCTCAAGTAAAGATTATCTTTAAAAATACATAACTAGCTTTTCCTTCGGCGGCATTTGTTGTGTATGGAAGGTGTGTGTCCTTCTCAGGATGTCTTCCCATCCTGGTAACCACGTTTGGTATATGGTTAATGTGATTGAATGCAATGGATGTTGGAAGAGGGGCTCACCTCTGGGCTTCCTTGGGAACCCCACTTGGACATTTACAACCTTATGTCTCTGGAGCTCTGGGGGTCTGGCTATAGGTTGCTTAGGCGAATACTGGAACTCCTGGGCTCAAGCAGTCATTCCAATGCCTTGGCCTCCCAAGTGACGGGGATTCCGGGTTTGCTATTAGAAACTAGGCATTGAATGAACCAGGATGAATTCCAGAAATGTGGAGCCCTGGGTGCTACTAAGTTGATATCAGTCTGATATCTCTCTCTGCTTCAGTCCATCCTGCAACAGAAGCTGTCAGCCATGGAGTTGGAGTCCTCTTCAAAGAAAAAGCTGTTTCCAGCTGAACCAATCCCACGAGGCAGTTGTGTACTTAGCTTGAGGGCTATCCACAGATAAAAGGCTGTACCCATTTCTTTAAAGAGTCAAGAATTAAATTTCTTACTTTGTAGCCTTCCTAAAAAAAATAAAATAAAATAAAAAGATACAAAAGGAACAAACCTTGGAATTTGAAGCTAATCAGTATCAGTATCAGCTTTATTATTAGTTGGTTTTTTTTTTTTTTTTTTTGAGAAAGAGTAGTTTATTGGGGCCTCAAGAGTTTCAGAGGTCTCAGTCTATAGATGGCTAATTCTGGTGCTCTGGGCCTCAGTGAGGCAGAATATCAGGACAGAAGGGAGAGATGAGAAAAGCAGCACAGGACAGGACAACCAGGAAGCACCAGAGAGAGCTCTGCTTACCAGGGACAAAATATGCACCCCAAAGGCACACTTCCATTGACCTAATTCCTTCAGCCACACCCTACCTACCTACAGGTACCACCTAATGAATCCTTTCTTGAATTGTCCCACACATGAGCTTTTGGGGGACACCTCTTATCTAAACCATAACAGGATAGTACTCATCTTACCTAAAAGACATCTTCATTTAAACATGTAGAAAAATCCATAGAATCCCACCTTAATATTTTTTTATATAGTTTTTAAGAGAGGAGTTTGTCCAAGTTTAGCTGTCTTGGTTTATAAGAAAGTTATCTGAAAACATATTCAGTTTAATGGGTAAAAGTACTTTATCTTAGAAAAATAGCAGAAATAAGACTAACTGGAGAGAAATAATTTTAATATTATTTTAATATTTTTAATAGTAAAATATTATTAAATATTTGTTTCAATATTTCTTATTTTAATATTTTTAGTATGTGTTTTAAAAAGCATATGCTTCCTTCTCTATACTTCCTTCTTCTAGAAGTCACTCCCTGCTGTCATCCGGAGAAAGCTTGAGTTTCTTTTTTTGTCTGAAGACCTCCAAGGTGATATTCCAGAGAACATCCTCAAGGTGAGGAGTCTGCAGCCATTTGTGCTGTTACTAAATAAGCCCAGCTTTTGGAGACCCATTAGAGAGAAGTTCTCCAAGATGTTGGCTATACTATTCTCGGGGAAGGCAAGGTAGAGGCCCCTGTGAGGGGAGGTTAAAGAGGTAAACTTTTCTGATATTAGAATTCTTGAGGTAGATTGTCCAGAAATATTAAGTATAGCTTGGGATTGAATTTTTTTTTTATTTCACATAGAAGGAATAAACAACGTGGATTTAAACTAAGATGTTTGAATTTTTGACCAGTAGGCGATAACAAATATGAGGAGAGAGGAACTAATATTTGGTTAATATCTTCTATACCAGGTGCACTGAATGTGTTATAGTTAATCCTCACAACAGCCTTCTGGGGATTCAAACTAAGTATTAACTATATCTGTGTAGTATGTATGAATTACCAATTAAGTGTCTGATATATGCTCTGAGCCCCCATACTTAATTTTGTTTTTCTTTCTTTCCTTTTTCAGGTGCTGGGGGTCATCCCCAGGACCTTGCACATGCTAAGCAAGTGCTCTGTCACTGAACCACACCCCCAACCCTGTACCTGTGTTCTTAATAACCATGCCACTAGTTGATTAAGACATACTTGTAGTGAGATTTAAAGTGGGGAACTCTTACTTGTATTAGGTCAAGGACTCAAAGTCTCACAGTTAATGAAAAGGCATTGCAAAACACCATTTATAGGCATGTGGCTAAAGTGTGAGAAATAACCTGCAATACTTCCTGGCCCTCTTTTATTCCTCCACCTTACTCTGCAAACAGGCTAAACAGATAGGTTCTTGCTTTTAAGGGCTAATGGTCTGGTTGGGGATGAAGGACTAATACACACATGAGACAATTTAATCTCCATATGGTACTAATTTTCAATTACATTGAAATTGTGTGAATTGAAAATATTAAGGAAGTATCTGTTTTCTGCTTCTGTAACTGAATACCCAGACTGGATAATTTTATAAAGAACAGAGGTCTGTTTAGTTCATGGTTCTAGAGGCTGGGAAGAAGAGCATAGCTCTGGTATCTGCTCAGTATCTCTTGAAATCCTTCCTGCTGCATCGTAACATGGTGGAAGGCATCACATGGCAAGACAGAACAATTGTGCTAGCTCAGGTCTCTCTCCCCCTTCTTGTAAAACCACTAATGTTATCATCTAAGCCTAATGGGATTAAGTTTCCAATACACGAACTTTCAAAGGATACATTGAAACCATAAAAGAAAGGTTTGTGGAAGGAAGATGGACTATACCTTAAAGCATGACTAGGATTTAGGTTAGTAATTAAAAACTGATATGCAGTCTTCTTTTAAAAAAGGAAATTTAAATGCCTTTAGAAGGGCATAATATCTTACCTACTTGTTCTATGAATTTGCAGTCCCCAATTTAGGTCCCCAGTATACGTTTCGGAAGCAGTGGGGTGGGGCAGGCTTGAGCATGGAAACCTTGGGGAATTGAGTGAATCTCTCTTAGCCTCAATCTTCTTATTTGTAAAAGGGGGTAATAGTAGTGTTTTCCTCTTCAGGTTATTGTAAGGATTAATTTGGTTGTGTGTAAAGGACCTAGAACAGAGTCCAGCACAGAGTAACTCCTACAGAAGTGTTTGCTACGGCTCATAAACCATCAAGACATATATGTGGTAACATTTTGGACGTGACTACCCCATCCTTCTCTTCATCCTCTATTTAGGAGCTCTTTGAGACATTAGCACAAGATGCAGAAGGACCTGTGTCTGACAGAAATCTGAGAGGGGAGAGCTGGACCCCTCAGCTCAGCTCCGAAGCTGTCTCTGTTCTCTGGGATCTTCTGAGACGGGCTCCTGGGCCAGCACAGGCCCTGTTGGAGCTCCTGCTGGGCAGTGATGATGGCACCAGCCTCTGTCACCCACTTCTGCAGAAGGAGCTGGTGGACCTCATTCAGAAAGCACTGAAGTCTCTGCAGGGTGCTGCTTCTGGGTCCCCTGAGGTAGTTGATGCCATCTATAGGGCCCTGCAGACTCTGCGTTGCTCTGTAGAGCCACCAGGGGTTGAGTTGCGCATCCTGTGTGAGGAACTGCTGGAGGCCTGCTGGACTGAGGGGAGTCCCCTGCGAGAAGAGCGGCTGCTCAGCTGCCTGCTACACAAATCTGGACAGGGCCTGCTGAGCCTCTACAGCCAGACCTATGCAGAGAAGGTCATAGAAAAGTTGCCAAGAGCCACAACCTCTGGAAAAGGTGTGTTCCTTTGTTGCTTTTCCTTGGTTTTGGTAATATCAATATGTCCGGCCTCTCTAAAGTTCCCCTAAACTAGTGCCTTGCTTATTGTGTAAGTCACCTAATAGGAGAGGCAAAGTAAGGCTAGATAAGGTATTGTTTTATTGTTTTGTGTGTGTGAAAGCACAGATTTTCTGGTGTTAGTACAGAGGTGATGGCAAGGGGAAGTATTAGCAATAGCAGGAAAGCTTTGCAGAAACTACAAAGAGAAGTGAAGCATCTCTAAGATAAACGACAGAAAACCTGTTTTAAATTCTTAAAAGAACCAACCCTCACATCAGTTGGTTTTTTCAAATGGGCTCTGGCTTAGGGAAAAAGAGCTCTTGATTCCCAGTAACCTTTTCTGGTTTGATGTTCAGCCTCATCAGATCATCCAGATTCCGAGCGGGCAATGCTGGCCTTGTTCTCCATGCCAAATCCCACCCAGGCTTGGAAAGTGGCCTTTTTCTACTGCCTAAGCAATAGCAGGCATTTCCTTGAGCAGATTCTGGTAAGTCAGTCTTAATTATTCTCCATCACAGAAGGATCCAGAACTCTTCCTGGACTTTTCCATTCCTTATTTCTCTCCCATTCATTTGTGCAACACAAGCAGTCTAATTAGTGGCAAGTCATTTGGTTCTGTCCATCCCATACTCCTAGGGGAGAAGAGACTCTAAGAATCAGTAGCATTCATAATTTTAGTTGTAGTTACTTTATTTTGATCCTTTGGCAGCAAATAAGATGTGTGATACGTGTTGGCTTTCTGGAGAGTGTGAGAAAGAAAAGATCCTGGCAATGGTACATAGCATAGCTAATGGGGAAGTAATCACTCTAACCTCCTTCCAGATTGCAACCGAACTTCATTTAATTCAATAGATATTTACGAATCTTACCCTGTGTACCATGCACCTGTGCTAGGAGCTGGATCTACAACAGAAGTCAGTCCCTGCCTTCAGGGACATATTTTTACAAATATTTATGTCATTCAGTTGGCCATTTCTGTCATCATCAGAAATCTGCCCCCTGTCCAAAAAGCTGCTTTTCCCAGTGAGCAGCAAGTCAGAACTCATTCTTTCCAGTCCACATAGCGACCTATAGCAGCCATGTTTGACTTACAGGTAACAGCACTAACGCTGCTAAAAGAAGAAGACTTCCCAAGCCTTGGCTGCCTGCTCGATAGGGAATTCAGGCCTCTCGGTCACCTGCTCGTGCTCCTGGGCTGGACACACTGCCAGAGCCTTGAGTCAGCTAAAAGGCTGCTACAGACACTCCACAGGACTCAGGTAACTCTCATGCCACATCCCAGGTTGTCCTGGAAGTGAGTGCTATGGGACTTTGGGCCTAGGCAGAGTGCAGGGTTCTAACATCGATCACAACCTATGAACACCAGGTACCTGAGCCAGCATCTCTTCTCCCCTGTCAATAGGACCAAGATTGTGATGAGCTCCTCAGGGATGCCTGTGATGGATTGTGGGCTCATCTGGAGGTCCTGGAGTGGTGTGTACAGCAGAGCAGGTATAGCACTGTGCACCCAGTCCCCTTCCAACCATTGGGCATACTTGATCCTATGATCCGAGTGTGTGGCCATTTCAAGACATCTTCCACATAAATGTTTTGAGTTGAGGAGTTGACCATCCACAGGTATTTACTCCAGCTGTTAAACCAGGAAAAAACATGAGTACTGGAGCATAATTCAAAATGATAATAGCTCACATTTCCTAAGCACTTACTGTTTGCCAGCCATTGCTCTCAGCCCTTTGCCTGGATGATTAAGCCTTACCATAATCCTATGAGATAGATAACTCATTTTAAAGGTGGGACAGCTGAAGCTGAGATGTTAAATAACTTGTCCAAAGTTATACAGAAAGCAAATGTCATTCATGTCCGTATTCATCTCTTATCCTGGGTCACATTTCTATTCAACAAATATTCATTGAACTGTGTGTGAAGCCCTGCATTTCTCTGATAACTCAACATAGGTCTGGGTTCCTGTCTTATTCTTTACCCACCTCACTAGCACTTCCTGAAATAGTGCAGGCAATAGGAGAAGTAACAAGGAACCTTTCCTCAAAATAATGCCAAAGAAGCTTATGTCAAGTGTGAAGCTGGGGAGAGGGTAGAGATTAGGAAATTCAATCTGCATAAACCTTCTTTGGATCCTCTGATTAGAAAGGCCCTTTATAGACAAATAAAGCTGACTTTATGGATCTGCTTCCCTGAAGGCAAATAAACATTATGTTCTAACCCAGACCTTGAGGAAGTAAAACCTTTGGTGTTAATAGGCCAGAGAGGAAAAAAACAAAACAAAACAAGAGGGAACAGAGATAGGTCTTTCTGCAGGGCAGTAACTTCCTCCCAACTTTTCTCTTTCAGTAACCCCATACCAAAGAGAGATCTTTTGTGTCATTTACATGGTGGAGACAGTCATTCAGTGCTCTACTCTCTCCATCACCTTACAAATCTTCCAGCCCTCAGGGAGGAAGAGGTTCTTAAACTCTTACAGAAGGTGCCAGCCAAGGACTCCCATCAAGAGCATGGTGAGTTGGCAATGGAACAGTTTGGCCAGCATTCCCTCTTAGGATGGTCATACAGGTGTTTCCTTGAGTATAAGATTTATTGTGATGGCCAGATATTGTCAAGAGGGCGGTCCAGCAGATGGCCTCTAAATTAGGGCTATGTATGGGACTTGAAGGGATTCCTTCTCTTTTTTTGGTGAGGTGTAGGGAATCCCATGGGCACAGTTCCACATCCTTTGTCCTGCGGAATCATCCCAGCAGACACTAGCATACTCTCATTCCAGCGAAGTAGAATTAGGACCTGCCCTCTGCATTCACAGCATTGTCATTTTCAGTGTTTTTGAAAATTCTTAATGAGTGGTTTCATGCTTCACATGCTTTTTCATAGCACATTTTGTGCCGTTCTTTCCTTCATGTCCCCTCCATATTCTATTGAACAGATCCTGAGGTCTGGACAAAAGACTGGCCTGAAACACTAACAAAGCCTCTTTTCAAACATTAATCTTTGCTTAAAATGCAAGACCTGTTAACAAGCTCTTCTTGCTGTCAAAAATCGTACCATGGTATAATTAAAAACTACCACAGAGGCCAGAGACACTTGGCTTTGAAACTGTCTTTCTTGTTTGATAGCCTGGATGTTGTTTTGATTTAATTTTCAAAAGAACCTATCACTGGAAAACCAGTGTTAACCATACTCCTTTTTTTTCCTGGAAAGATAGGCAATTTTTTTTTTTTTTTTTACCAGATTTCTTAAAGAAATTAGAAATCTGGCTTCTACATACCACTACAAAAACCTTTCAAAGAACATTTTAAGTCTGATGACTGGTGACCCACTAATACACATTTGGAACTTGAACTTGAAAAAGACAAAAGGGGGGCAATAAAAGTGCTGGGACCAGTGTACAAAACTTTAGGAGGTACAAGCTCTTGGGTGTAAATCCTGACCCAGGGTAGCAGTGCCATGTAGAGGTCTGAGATAGATAGAAGGAAGATTGATGGAGAAAAGGAAGGGGAGGGAACTGAAAGTTGATGTTGACTAGAGAAAAGGCCTAGAAGAGCAGGCCAGGGCAGACTCAGAAATGAGAGAGGGTTAGAACCTGTAAGTATGGCCTTTATGGAATAAACTTAACTTCTGCCTGTTTCTCTCCATAATTCAGACTCTGCTGATACCCCAACCCCTGAGCACCAGAGCCAGGCTCAGAACTTGACCCTTTACCAGGGATTCTGTGCCATGAAGTATGCCATCTATGCCCTCTGTGTGAACTCACACCAGCACTCCCAGTGCCAGGACTGCAAAAACAGCTCCTCTGAGGACATGGCCCTGGCTGCAGAGACAGCAAGTGACTCTCTCCCCTCCCCAGGTATGGTACTTCCTCCCATCCCTGGCAGATGCTGGTAAGGGCTAACACATTAAGTGCTTGCTTTGGTTACATTTTCCACCAGGATTGAGGTGACTTTGATTTTATGGTGTTCAGGAATGATTTTATCCATTTATTATCCTCTTAATCAAAGGGACATAGAGAAAGCAAGTCACTTGCTTATATTTAATGGTGTCTGATCACATCACCTTGTACAGTGTTTTCCATGCTATAAAAAAAAAAAAAAAAAAATACTACAGTCCCTGTTAAGAATGGCATTTCAGGGCTGGGGATATAACTCAGTTGGTAGAGTGCCTGCCTCGCAAGCACAAGGCCCTGGGTTCAATCCCCAGCATCGAAAAAAAAAAAAAAAAAAAAAAGAATGGCATTTCATGTCATGCTCCATGTTACCTAAGTATATCATTCATGTGTTTACATACATATGTGTGTATGTGTATATATGTGATACCTAAAACTGAAGCTTAGTTTTCAGACACAATGCAAATAGAGCACACGTGATTTTTTTTCTGTTCTATAGCATTTTTTTTAATGCAGCCCTTAAGTCAGTTTCATGGGTCACGATCTGCGTTGTGAGAAATGCCACCCTCATGTCCTTTCCTCTCATGTTTTTCTTAATTACTTGTAACTCCTTAAGTTTGCCTTTTGTGACTAGTGTTCAATTCTTTTTCTCTTCTATTTTTTGAATTGATCTTCATCTCTGAACATGGTCATTTTTTGACTCTTGAGCATTTGTTAAGAGATATAGACAGCCTGTGATCACCTTTAGCATAACAGTATGTTAAAATAAAATTGAGGAATAGAGTCCACATGTTGCCTTCATTCCTAGAACTGAAATATGGAGTATTTGTCAGATATGAGGAATAATGTCATATTAAAAAACAAAAACAAAATAATGAGTGTTCAGTAAGCTGTACTTAAAAGTAAAAAATCTTTCTGCCAATCAATAAGAAACATGACTGAGTAGTCTTATTCTTCTGACTATTCCCTCCATTCCCTTAGTCATTAAAATTAAGTGAGTTAAAGTTGTGAGAAGGTTTAAGTCTGGCAAATAATATTTGCATTCTCTCTCTCCTCTTCCTCTGGCCTTTTCTTTTATACATATTTCTTTAGGTGCTTCACATCTCTTCACAAAATACCTGACCAGGTGTCGACAGTATCTGTGCAGTGTCCCTGATTCTTTATGCCTGGAACTTCTAGAAAACATCTTCTCACTGCTCCTTATCACCTCTTCTGATCTTCGCCCAGAACCTCACCTGCCTGAAGACTATGCTGAGGATGATGACATTGAGGGGAAAGGTTCCTTGAGTTTGAGGTCTCCATCAGAGAGCCCTCAGCACATAACACAGCCTGAAAGGAAAACAGAACAAGATCCCATGGGAGCCCCCGGGATCCTTGCTCATACAATGCCAAGTTGTCTGAAGGCAGAGTCAAAAGACCATTCCCCAGGGCCTCATGGGCACAGCTTTTTGGATCTAAAGCACTTTACTAGTGGTGTCAATGGATTCCTGGCTGATGAGTTTGCAATAGGGGCCTTCCTCAGGCTTCTGCAGGAGCAGCTGGATGAAATCAGCAGCCACAATTCCCCTGACAAGGCCAAGCTGCTAGAAGACCAGAACCACTCAGGAAGCAGAGATAGACTGCAGAGCCGACTGCACTGGTTTTCCAAGGTCCTCTCTGAAGCCCAATGGAGATATAAGGTGGTAACAAGCAACCAGGGCTCAGGTGAGAAGAGGCAGCAGAACTGTCCAGAAAGTGGGGAGGGAGAGAAATCCTAGAAAGGTGGTAATGCGTGGCAATCACACTGTTACTCAAGGCATTAACACCTTAGCAATCAGTGTCAGAACATTGGGATAGTACTCCATGTCTCAGAGGTCAGGACAGATCATCCCCTATCCATTTCCCCAAGAGGTAGGTCAAATCAGAGTTGACCACTGTCCTTTTTTTTGCTGTTTCAGAGGAGCATCCTTCCAGAAGATATCGGCCCATTGCCCCTCGGCACTCTGGTCTCCGTCGGGGTCGTCGGACCAGAAGGAGTCGCGCAGGTAGTCTAAAGAGCTCTCTTTCTGTGGTTCACTCCATACACCAGGCAAGGGCTATAATGCCACTTGTGTAATATTCTTTGTGATACAGCACATGGTCCAAACAACAAGTATTGTGAGTGTTATGAGCTTATCCTGGTCTCACTCCCCAAAGTTAAGTCGTTTTTTGTTTTTGTTTTTGGTAATATGGATTGAACGCAGGGGTGCTTCACCACTAAGCTACATCCCCAGCCCTTTTTTATTTTTTATTTTGAGACATGGTCTCACCAAGTTGCTTTTAGGGCCTCACTAAGTAGCTGAGGCTTGCCTCGAATTTGTGATCCTCTTGCCTTAGCCTTGCTACCACTGTACTTGACTAAGAACTTCTTTCACTTAACATTTTCAAGACTGTTGTGGATCAGAAGGCAGAGTTTGCATCCACTTGACTCACCCAACCCAAGACTATGCAGCCATCACTTCTTTCCTATAGCTTTCTGCTTCTCTTCCTAAAGGGGAGTCTAAACATTAAGCTAAGGGGACTCCTTGCATGGATGGTATGATCCCCCATGACCATGCCAAAGGACAGAAAGCCTCATTGCCAAGCCCTAACACTTCAGGAAAACTACTGTTGAGAAGTTTTTCTTCCAGGGCTTTGAACAGGATGGTTTACATCTCACACTGTGGTTCTCTACCTTTTCAAATATAAGGACACCCTTTTCTGTGTCAGAAAATGTTGTAACCCTTCTTTGTACTCTAATGCTTCCTGGTCATAATAGTTATGCTTTTATTTTTTCAGACTATAGATTGTAGTCACTGACCCCTAGAAATAGCTTTGAAAACTCCTAGGGCTCCAAGACCCACAAGTTGGAAACCACTGGTACAGGCCTGGGAGACATATGGGGCCTGGGGCCATATTAAACCTACCGTTTGCCCTTGCCATTGTAGGAGCAGCAGGTGTAGTAGTTAGCCGTTATCCTCTCACTTTACCCAGATCTTGACTTTCATGTGAGCTTCACACTTTCTACATTATAAGTTGATGCCTGATTTTCTCTATTCTTCCTGATACCTCAAGATGGCCGGGACAGAGGCTCCAATCCATCCCTGGAAAGTACAAGTAGTGAGCTGAGCACAAGTACTTCAGGTACGTGGGTCCCAGCCAACTGCCAACTTCAAGCAGCTTTACTATGATACAGAGTTGCCATATACCAGGGTGTAAAAACCAGGACTGAGCAATTCAGGGGTGTGTTCAAGAAGTTGTTCTGCAGATGACCAAACAGATGTAAGCTGGTTAAGGAGAAAGGACTGTTTCACACTCAGTGGAGTTACCCATCAACAGAGAGAAACAGGTGAATGCCAGGGAAGATAGTTGGTACTTATGTATTCTAAGATGATAGCATAGACTTGCTTTATCTGAGGAATAATCAAGACCCACTTGTAGACCTTTTTAGAGAAGGACTTTGAGGAGATAAGAGTTTGATGAGAGGACGCAGCAATATGGCTTTTCCACAATTTCTTTTCTTTCACTGACTCCCCATGTTCTTGTGTCCCAACAGAGGGGAGTCTGAGCGCTGTGTCTGGACGGAATGAGTTGGATGGCCGGTTGCAGCCCCAACCTCAAAGTTCACTCATCCCCATGATGTTCTCCCCACCTGAGTCCCTGTTGGCATCCTGCATCCTGCGGCGAAACTTTGCAGAAGCCCATCAGGTAACAGAGTCTCAGCTGTGCCTTGTCATAGTAAAGAATGCCTAGTCAGTCCCTGGCAATAGCCCACTGGGCTTCAGGTAAAGCTGGATACGTGTGACACCAGAACCACCCAGGAGCACTTGGGGAGCCACATCATGCAGAAACAGAAAGGAGTTTCCACGTGTCCAGACCCAGTCCTCAGCATTGTGGATTTAGAGACATTGAATTGTGTTTTTGGGGTTTTTTTGGCTTTTTTTGTAGTTGTAGATGGACAGAATATCTTTATTTTATTTGCTTATTTTTATGTGGTGCTAAGGATTAAACCCAGTGCTTCACACATGCTGGGCAAGTACTCTGTCTCTGAGCTACAGCCTTAGCCCTAAATTGTGTTCTTAACATAAGATTAAAAAAAAAAAAAAATTCAGCCACAATCCCACCCCTTCAAAACATTGAAATATTTTTGTTTCTTCCCTTGTACTCATTCTCTGAACACATCCATGTTTTCATGTAGTTAAAAATCATAATGCAGACAGTTTTTAATAATAAATAGAATGGCTGGATACAGTGCCATATGCCTGTAATCCCAGCAATTCAGGAGGCTGAGGCAGGAGGAACACAAGTTCAAGGCTAGCCTGGGTAACTTAGGGAGACCCTGTCTCAAAATAAAAAGTAAAAAGGACTGGGATATAACTCAGTTGTAAAACACCCTGAGTTCAATCCCCAGTACCAAAAAATTAAAAAATAATAAATAGAATGCCAGTTCAATATCCAAGAAATATATGGGCTGACAAACTAGCACGCTCATGGCGTATAGGAGAAACAGCACTGGAGTAGCAGTCAGAAAGGCTCTTAACCTCTCTAAGCTTCGGAATTTGAAAGTTGAAGTTAAATATAATACCTGCTTTTCCCGCCTCATAACACATAAACTGTGAGAAATGCAAAAATCCTCTGCATGGCGTAAAACACTGCTCTTCTAATTCTAATACTCAAAACTCTGTTTCTTTTTTTCTTTTTTTTTTCTTTTTTTTTTCTGATACTTATGCTGGTCCCTAAACATGGTCAAAATTTTTCTGTACTGTGAGTTCAGTTGTTAAGGAATAAATCTAGAGAATAGGATAATCTTTCCTCTGATTGTTTTAGATCTCATACTTTAATAATAATGAGAATTATGTTCCTCTGGAGAAGACAGAACCCCCTGCCAGCCTTTCTTTCTATTGTTTGCTTTTTTGGTCCTGGGGACCAAACCCAGGACCTCACACATGCTATACAAATGCTCTACCACTGAGCTGCACTCCCAGCCCTAAAATTTTGTTTCTTCAATTTTTGTTGTTGCTCCCCAGCTCTCTTAAACCCAAACCCAAAGGAGGTCACCTGGGAATCTCATGGTGCCTTTACCCCTAAATGACTTCCGCACTCCTCCTTTCCTTTAGCCTTGGTCTCTTTTTTTTTTTCTCTCTCTCTTTTATTAATAAAAACTTTATTTTTTTTAACCTGGTTATAGAACAAGTTGTGCCATATTATAAGAAAATTCCCAAAAATATTACTAAGAAAATAAAATTACTTTTAACCCTATTGAGTGGAATGACCAATGTTAAAGACAATATTTTTTGGCAATTATTTTTTCTGCATACATATGTCCTTTTATGAAGCTGAAATTATTTTGAGTCTAAAATTTGGAGTTGTGTCCTTTTTTTACATTATAATACAAGCATGGACCTTATAATTTCAATATTAGTCTGATCAAGTAGCACTTAGCCAATCTTTGTTTTTTTTTGTTGTTGTTGTTGTTTTTTGGTGCTGGGGATTGAACCCAGGGCCTTGTGCTTGCAAGGCAGGCACTCTACCAACTGAGCTATGTCCGCAGCCCAGCCATTTTCCTTTTGCCCAATTTGGGTTATTTTCAACCCTGTAATAGTTGTAATATGCCAAGATGATCGCCTTTAGGTGTTAGAGCTTTGGATTATTTCCTTAACAAAGTTTCTCATAGAAATTACTGGGTCAAAAGGCTAAATGTCTTTATAGACATTTATATAGATTTTCTTAAATATGTATTTTAAGTTGTAAATGGACATAGTATCTTTATTTATTTTTTTTTTAATGTGGTGCCTCACACATGCAAGGCAAGTGCTCTTCCACTGAGCTACACCCCCAGCCCCATTTATACAGATTATGTTTGTATAGCTTTCTAGATTGCCGAACTACTATTCAGAAACAGTTGTGACAGTTTAACTCTACACCATCTCTCACACCAAGGGTTTATTTTTACCCTTTGCTATTGTGACAGATACAAAATATATGTGGATTACTACTAAGGGAAAACATTCTCACATTTCTGTACTAGTTAGTATGCCTAGTTAGTGTGCCTACTAGTTAGTGTGCCTCCTCTGAAACTGTCTACATCTTTTGCTTATTTTATACTGGGCTTTTGGTTTTCTGTTTGACTTTTATGAGTTATTTTTATATTTGGTCTATTCTTTTAACATTCAGTGTTCTTCTGACCCTCCAAAGAAGACGTCTAGGGGCTATAGTTCAATGATTGTCAAGATCTACTGTCTCTAGACATTCCCTGACTCTGGGCCCACCACAGCCATGCTCCTCCCTCTCCTGTGACAGGTGGTGTTCACTTTCAACCTGAAGTCCTCACCCAGTGCAGGGGAACTCATGTTCATGGAACGCTACCAGGAAGTAATCCAGGAGCTGGCCCGAGTAGAGCACAAGATTGAACACCAGAACTCAGAAGGGGGTAGCAACACCATTCGGAGGACTGGCAGTGGCCGCTCAACTCTACAGGCCATTGGCAACGCTGCAGCAGCAGGTCAGACTTCTTCCCTGCTGCCACTGTAATTGACGGGGTAGCTAGGGAGGGGCAGTGGATGTGAAGGGAGAAATCATTCAAATCATAGTCTCTTTATGAGAGCGGGCAGAAATCCACCCTCATACTGTCTTGAAAAATAGCAATCCCAGCACATTCAGTGTAGTTCTCACCGTACCCAACCTCTTCAACCAGGTGTTCACATATATGCCACTCCAATAAGCTTGTCCTCTGTGACTTAAACAAGAACATGAATGTGATTCCCACCATGTGTTTTGCAGCCACTATCTCAGGCTTTAGGAAATAGATAAGTTTATTTTGTGCCTGCACAGTGGTGCACACCTCTAATCCCAGCAGCTCAGGAGGCTGAGGCAGGAGGATCACAAGTGCACAGCCAGCCTCAGCAACCTGGCGAGGCCCTGAGCAACTGTGAGACCCTGTCTCAAAATAAAAGAAAAGGACTGGCAATATTGCTCAGTGGTTAAGCACCCCTGAGTTCACTCCGTGGTATCCCCACCCCCAAAAAAAGTTTTTTTCCTTCACGTGTAATTATTGAGGGATAAAGTGTATAATTTTACTGTCTCCAAAGTGAAGAGGTTTTGTATTAATATTTATAGCCCATGGATCCACATGTCTCAATTTCCCAGCTATGGCTATACTGCCAAAAACTCATCTTCCATTATTTCTTGAAAGGAGAATCTGGTCCCACATTTTCACATTTCTCATTGATCTTACTGGCCTATACATCAGATTATCACATGTTGCTCCTTACATGTCCTCCCAGAAATTTTCTATGACTATTTAAAAAGTTACAGATACATCCTTTTTATGTTTTTTATATAAATATGCTCTTAAAATGAATGCTGCTTCCCACCTTGCTTTTTTGACAATGTATATTAGATATCTCTTACAGTTAGCACACACAGACCCACTTCTTTCTTCTTCAGCCTGCTTTTACACACTTTTTGAAAGAGGCCTTCCTTCATTTTAGCCATTCTGAGTTTCTCTTGGTCTTCCTGTTCATGCCTCTGTTTTGATGCTATAAGAGTGAACTACACATCATGATGGTCCTGATATTCATAAATCCTGTGCAGAACAACCTCAAGATCTTTTTTAAATAACTGCTTTTTATAATGAAAGCAGTCATTAGAATCCTTTTAACCCCTTGCTCTTACTCCAATGCTGGGTTTCCAGGGATGGTATTTTACTCTATATCTGATGTGACTGACAAGCTGCTGAGCACCTCTGGAGACCCTATCCCCACGCTCCAGGAGGACTTTTGGATAAGCACTACTCTAATGGAGCCCACTGCTCCCCTGAGAGAGATTCTGGAAGACCTCAGTCCCCCTGCCATGGCTGCATTCGACCTAGCTTGCTCTCAGTGCCAGCTCTGGAAGACCTGCAAGCAGCTCTTGGAAACAGCCGAACGGCGTCTACACAGCAGCCTTGAAAGCCGGGGTGAGTGGGCTGCTAACATTAGCCTTCATCCTCAGTTGAGGAGATAAGCTCCTGAGAGACTTGATAATTTCTGCAAGATGAAAGTAATTTTTAGGGGATAGAAGACAAAGATTACTAGTTAAATGTATTACTAGTTAAATGTCCTTATGTCCAATCTGATGGCATAAATATAGTCTGTTGAGATTCTCCCCTTAATAGATATAGCAATCTACAGTCATTTGGGGATATTCTTTCTTGGCTTAGCATTAAATTCAGGAAAGAGAAAAGATCTAAAATCAGCTTACTACAGTGATATAGTCACATCATTGTTTATAGCAGCACAATTCATGATAGTTAAATTATGAAATCAGTGCAAATGCCCATTAATGGATGAATGGATGAAGAAATTGTGGTGTGGTATGTGTGTGTGTGTGTGTGTGTGTATACAATGGAGTTCTACTCAGCCATATTAAAGAATGAAATTATGGCATTTGCTGGTAAATGGATGGAAATGGAGAATATCATGCTAAGTGAAATAAGCTGAACTCAGAAATTGAAAGGTCAAATGTTTTCTTTCATATGCAGAAGCTAGAGTAAAATAAAGGAAAGGGGGAGGGAAGGATAAGGTAACATAAAGAACCAATCAAATATAAACTATTAGACAAACAAAAGGAAGTCTAATAGAGTAGAAGGAGGAGAATGGGAGAGGAGGAGGAGGACAGGAGGGAAAAGGCAGGATCATGAACTGCAATCAATTTCCAGGCATGTATGAATCCAACTACCATGTATAATTATAAAGCTCTAATAAACCTAATTCAGGGAAGAAATATGCCTTCAAAGATGTAACAAATAGGGACTGGGGGTGTTGCCCAGTTAGAGCATGTACTTGTTGTGCATGAGGCCCTGGGTTCAGTCCCCAGCACCACAGAAAAAAAAAAGTACAAATGGAATTTTTGCCAGGAAAAAAAAAAAAAAGTACAAATGGGTGAACCTACTTACCCTAAAACCTGGGACCATCATGAATTTATAAGCCATGTATAATAGAAAATTCAGTGGATCACTGTTGCAGGGAGAATTATGCCTTGAGGTTAATAATGTCCCAGAATGTGTACATGGAATTCTTAAAGGAATCAGGTATATGAAGACAGAATAAGGCAATCAGAGAAGACAGATAGGATACCAGCTCAAGTTCATGGCTGAGGGTAATATCAAGGCAAATCTACAAGAAGTGCCCATTTAACTTGGGACAGCAAATTCCACAAGAGTGCCAGAGCTTCTGAATATGCTGCTGTTGACTACTAGGCATTTCACCAGAGGTGGCCCTACAACCTCAGACATAGAATAAATCAGACTTGCTGGTCATCACCCAAAAAGCTCCAAATTTATTTTATCCTTAGTATTAGAGAAGATAAAATTTCACAAGTAAATACAATACTGAGTATCAGTCTCTGGAAGTATCCAATTTTCTGCATTCCCTTTTCCTTCATCTATTTCCAGGTCGACGACTAGACCAGATATTCCCCAATGCTGAAGGTATTCAAGGTTTTCCAGTTGTTCTTCAGCAGATTACTAAGATTCTCAATTATCCACCTATGTTAGCTGGACAAACTAAATCAGGTAAGTTGCTTCCCTCTCACTCCCAATCTTTTATTTTCTCCTGGACTTGGAACATTAGGTCAGCAGCCGATTTCACTTTTTGATTTGCTTTCCATAGAGACTGTGGAAGAAAAGGGAGGAGGCCCGCCCCGTTGCAGCATCACTGAGCTGCTTCAAATGTGCTGGCCCAGCCTAACCGAGGACTGTGTTGCCAGCCACACCACCCGCTCCCAGCAGCTGGATCAGGTTCTTCAGTCACTGAGAGAGGCACTAGCACTGCCAGGTACAGGGCTGTCTGCTCAGAACCAGATAAGCAGATGTGGTCTGAACAGGGGAGAAACAACAGCTGAGGGCAAAGGAGCGCTTTGCAGCTGAGTCCTAGGACTCCAGAACTGGGCTCAACCAGCCCTTTAGTTGGCCGGGCACATCTCAGAACTGAACTTTGCCCATTTCCCCACTTCTCACTTGAAAGAATAATTAACACTCTATTAGATGAATTGTCTCATTATCCTTATGAGAAGTATACCCAGCAGGAACTCAGTATATATTGATCAACCCTTCCCAAAAGCTTGTTGTGCTTTTCAGAAAGGTATTTCACTCCAGAGACAGCAGGGCAACAAGAGAACTGTTCCATGATTCCTCCAGACTCAGAGTTCTTCCTGACTGAGAATCACTTGTGCAGATGACCAAATTAGGATTTTATTTCCACATCTAAGTGTACTGCCCAGGCTATAGAGTGCCCCAGGATACAGGAGGCTCAGTTTATGTATTATTCAGAAATTGACTCAAAACTGGATGCACAGACTAAAGCCTGTGTCCCTTCCCCTGCCGTAACTCCTCTCAGAGCCCAGGAGTACTCCACTCTCTTCCCTGGTGGAGCAGGCATCCCAGAAAGCTCCTGAGGCAGAGGCCCACCCTGTGCACATCCAGGCTCAGCTCCTCCAAAAGAACATGAGCAAACAGACCCTGGCAGACAGCAGACAGACTGACTACGTGGGCACCTTCTTCAGTTACTGCCACACACTGGCTGCAGTGCTCCTTCGGAGTTTGAGCTCTGAACCTGGTGAGTAGTAAGAAAGAGGAAATGTAGACATGACTGACCTACAGGTATTTAGGGCAAAGCAGAGAAAAGATGCTTGACTAAGAGGTTCTGAGTACAGCAATAGCCAAGGACACCAGATTTATAAGATTTTCCTTTTTTTATTCATCTCTGTTTCATACACTTTTGTTCTAAGTACAGTTGTAGAGCACATGGGAATAGTCAATAAAATCTCATAGAATTAGTGACTCAAAATTATCTGTCAGAACTTGGGTCCATGTGGCTTTAAGGATCCAGTAGAGGAATCAAATTTTTTATATGAGTACCAGATTCTCACTTGAATCCATAGAGCAAGTACAGGTAAGTGTCCTCAATCTCAAATCCTAACTGCTCTGAAATCCAAACTTTTTTAAGAGCACCAATCTGATGCCATAGCGAAAGATTCCACATTTGACTGATCACAGTCAAACCACAGGTACACTAAAAATATCATGTAAGTTATCTTAAACCTATGTGTTTATGTATAGTATAATGAAACAGAAATGAATTTTGTATTTAAACTTGGGTCTTAATGATATCTCATTATGTGTATGCAGATATTCCAAAATGCAAAACACTTCTGATCCCAAGCATTTTGTATAGGGGATATTCAGCTTGTACTGCATACACTTCATTCAGGTTGAAGTGAACAAGAGTGGCTAGACCAGCAGTTTTTCTGAGTTAAATGTCTTTAAAGAAGTGGTTTAGTTTAGATAAATTTGTGGTTAGGGTCCTATTTAGGTACTCTTTGCTTAGCATGAATCAACAGAAGGGCTCTTGGTGATATCTTCATTTTGACATTGTACTTTTGTATTGATTCTAAGAAACAAGTCTCTGAACTATTGGAGTCCAGTGATGCAAATAAAGGTCACTGTCTTTATCTTTATAGATCATGTGGAGGTCAAGGTAGGAAATCCCTTTGTTCTCCTGCAACAGAGCTCTTCCCAACTGGTGTCACATCTCCTGCTTGAGAAACAAGTTCCCCCAGAAAGGTAGGAGCCACCCCGCTGGGAGTCAGTAGTGACCCTACCTGATTATTTCATCAAAGAAAGCCAGGGCTCAGTGGGGTTATGCTTGGGGTCACTACAGGGAGTGGAAATCTCTTCTAGACTTAGCTCTTAATTTGCCTATACTCTTATAATATGTCAAAAATCAATGTATGTTGTTTCTTTTTGTCTCTTGCCACTGCTAACATTGCAAGTATGAGGTGAATCTTCACTATAGATAGGCAAACTTCAAAAGCTTGATAGCTATATTAAGTAGGTTGTAGGAAAAAAAGCATTCTCAGAGAATGCTGATGAGATATAAATTGGTATAACCCCATAGGAAAAGCAATTTTTATGTATCTTTAAAATTTATGTATAGGGAAATGAGAGGGGGAGGGGGTGGGGTATGAAAAATGGTGGAATGAGACAGGCATCATTACCCTATGTACATGTATGCTTACATGAATGGTATGAATGTACATCATGCACAACCATAGAAGTGAAAACTTGTACCCCATATGTGTGCAATGAATCAAAATGCAGTCTGTAAAAATAAAAAAAAAAAAAGCAAATTTATATGCCCTTTGACCTACCAATCCATTTGGAGAAACTTATCCTGCAACTTTATTATATGTATGAAAAGTGATGTATATACAATAGATCAGAAGACTCCATTGTTCACTAATAAGAGACTAGTTAGGTTCCTCTCATAATGGAATATTTTATAACTGAAAAATCATAAGGGTTCTCTCTATAGAGGGGTAAGGACAGATCTCTCAAATATGTTATTAAGTGAAAAAGTAAAGGACAGATCAGTGTGTCTTATAGGCTACCTTTTGTGTGTATGTGTGTATGTTTAAGAGGAGAGGCAAGGGTGTGGCTCAGTGGTAGAGCACTTGCCTGTGCAAGACTGGGTGCAGTCCCCAGTGCTGCAAAAAAAGAAGCAGGGGACAAGGGGAGGGACAGTTCAGAACTTTCACTTGCATTTGCTGTGTAAGCATAAAGAAATTATAGATTGGGTGGTGGTGCCTATTTATTCAGGTCTCACGTGCCCTCTGCTTCTTCCCTCCAGGCTGGCAGCCCTTCTGGCCCAAGAGGGTCTCAGCCTAAGTGTGCCACAGGTCATTGTCAACTGCTGCTGTGAGCCCCTTATTCTTTGCTCTTCTCTGCAAAGCCAGCAGACATCTTCCCTTCTGACCCAGCTGGGTGTCCTGGCCCAGCAGCACACCTCCCACTGCCTGGACAACCTCCCCCTTTCTATGCCAAGTTCCCCTCGGCCAACTGAGAATCCCACATTGGAGAGAAAATCCCACTCTTCCCCAAAGAACTCATCACTCCCAGCCCTCACCTCCTCTGCCTTGTCCTTCCTTAAGTCCCGCTCAAAACTTTTGGCCACAGTGGCCTGCTTGGGGGCTTCCCCAGGATCAAAGGTCAGCAAGCCCAGCTTGTTGTGGAAGGAGCTGCGTGGTCGCAAGGAGGTGCCTATGACTGCAGAGCAGGTAGCCCAGGAATGTGAGCAGCTCCTGGAACAGTTCCCTATGCTCAAGTCCTCCCTCTTGGCTGCCTGGGAACCCCTATGCAGGCCTTCCGAGGAGGGAAAAAGTCTGGCATCCAGTCTATGTGGTCAAGCCAGTCTCTCCACTGTGCTTCTGGGCCTGCATTCTCCCACTGCACTGGATGTGCTGACCAAAGCCTTTGAGGAAGCCCTGGTGACCAGAGATTGGGCACGGGCCCTCCAGCTCACTGAAGTGTACGGGCGAGATGCAGATGATCTGAGTGGCGTAAAGGATGCAGTCCTGAGCTGCGCTGTGGCATGTGGTGAGCAGAAACTTATGTCTCTCTCTTTTCCAGTGGCAAAAATATTTACCAGTCACTAACTGTATCATCACATTTAATCTTCACAATAACTCTCGAAAAGTACCTCTGTAATCTCATTTTACTGAGAGAAGACCAAGGTTCAGAGAGGTTAGAAAACTTGTCCAGGGTGGTAAGTGGTAGAGTTGAGGTTAGAATCTAAGTTTATCCTACTCTGGAATAGGCACGCAACCAGTAACCAGTAGTCTCAATCCTGCTTTTCAGAATCATTGTAAAATTCTGTCACTGAAAAATAACCGAGGCCTCATCCTCAGAGGCCCAGGATAGTGTTCAATCAACTGATGATTTTAAACAGATCAGCAAATTTTCTGTTCTAAAGGACTCCATAGGCCATATGATCTTCATTGCAACTATTCAACTCTGCCACTTTAGTATGAAAGCAACTATAGTGTTCACATAAAGGAATGAGGATAGCTATATTCTAATAAAACTTTATTTATAAAAACAAACCATGTGCTTTAAAAGCTCCCAAGAGATTTTTGTGTGTAACCAGAATGGAAAGCTTATAAGCTACAATGCTCCTCACTAGGGAGAGCAAGAGTCAGGTGTGCTGTAGGGAATGGCTTTTGGGTAGGAGGCTTGGCTGCCCTTCCTTCCAGAGGGCTCTGGAAGGAAGAGAAAGACAGGAAGGAAGGAGAAAATACCTCCTTGAGTAGGTGGAGAAAGCCACTGAGAGGCTTTATGATGTTAAGTCCTTGGAGTCTGTTTTTGTATCTCTAAGATTAGAGCTATGAAATGGGTATGGGAGAGAGACATCTACTAAGTAATAGGACAGCGGATATCAAGGGATCGAAACTAGTTTTCCCAAAGCAACTTTCAAGTGATTTCATGTACGATGCAGAGTAGAAATTGCAGGGAAAACTACAGTTCCACTGGCAAGATGAGTCTGAAAGAATGTCTGTGTGCATTTTTCAGACCCCCTTCCTGTCTTCCTTTTTTCTCTTCTCCTTTGTCCTTACCCACTTCTCTGCCTTCTGAAAGTCCTCTGACTATAGTCAGGTTTGCATAAAAGGACACATAAGGGTGTAGGATTTCTCCTTGTCATCTAATGGTTCAAGTGTAAAATTAGTTAAGGTCATGGATCATAAGATATTCCAAACTCCTGTTTTATGAGATCAAACAAAGGCTTCCCTTAAGAAGTAAACTGGCCTCTTGAGCATTTCTGGTGCCAGACTTGCTGTCTCTGTGCATCATTTTTGTCTTATAGACAAGGAAGGTTGGCAATACCTGTTTCCAGTAAAGGATGCATCTCTGAGAAGTCAGCTGGCCCTACAGTTTGTGGACAGGTGGCCCCTGGAGTCTTGCCTGGAGATCCTGGCCTACTGCATTTCAGACACAACTATCCAAGAAGAACTAAGGTCTGAGCTGCAGAGGAAGCTGGTGGAGCTGCAGGTGTATCAGAAGGTATGGACCCTGACATCAAGAGAAGGAAGCAGGCTTCTCACCCTGTTAACAATCTCTGCCTATGTTCATATGATGGGGGATTTTTTTTTTTTTTTTTTTTTTTTTTTGTGGTGCAGGGGATTGAACGGCCTTGTGCTCGCAAGGCAAGTACTCACCAGCTGAGCTACATCCCTAGCCCTGATGGGGGATTTTAAGAAACATGAAATATTGGCTGACTTTTGCCTTGCTTCTGGCTTCAGTTCTTGGGTAAATGGAGAGGAGGCCTCCTGTATGGTTCCTGTTATTTACTTCTGTTATTTAAAATACATTTGCATCAAGCAAGGATAATAATAACAGAGTTGTTGAAATGGTCCTCTACAGTCCACAAAGGTTTTTTTACATGTATATTTAAGCTTTGTGTATACTTTACATATGGCTTTCTTAAAGATATTTTAGATTTCAAGGGCCATTTTAAAAGGATGCATGAAAGTGACAATTTCAAAAGTAAAAGATTCTTGTGGGACAAGGTTACATCCATCTGAAGAGGCTCCTCAGCAGTTCTTTTGCAAAGCTAAAATGCTGCAAGATAGAAGACTATCTTGGGTGGGTTTTTGTTTTTTGTTTTTTGCTTTTTGGTACTGGGGATTGAACTCAGGGGCAGTTCACCACTGAGCCACGTCCCCAGCCCTATTTTGTATTTTATTTAGAGACAGGGACTGATTTGCTTAGGGCCTCGCTAAGTTGCTGAGGCTGGCTTTGAACTCACGATCCTCCTGCCTCAGCCTCCCAAGCCACTGGGATTACAGGCGTGCGCCACTGCACCCGACTTGGGTGGGGTTTTGAGGTAGCGCTTGGAACAAGTGATCCCAGAAGGTTGGACTAGCTTTGAGCTTCTCAGAATTGTCTTCACCAGTAAAAGGCCCTGATCTTGGCCTCTCATTTAGCCTTTGCTAGCTCATTTTACTTCCCAGGGAGGTTCACTCTCCTCTGTAAACAATCTTTGCCCCATTTGCTCTCTTCCTCCTCTTTCCTGCAAGTTCTGACCCTGGCCTTTGGGGCAGAAATCTAGGGATAGCCCTTCCCTGAACTTAACAGTGACTCATTCATGAAGGAGAAGCTACAGTGTTGTTTGATGAATTCTCCTGTCTTTTCTTAGATTCTGGGCTTGCAGGATCCCCCTATGTGGCATGACTGGCAGACCTTGAGAAGCCACTGTGCTGAGGACCCATCATCTGTCATGAACATGATTCTAGAAGCACAGGTACCATTTTCCAGGGTGGTGTCCCCTTCATCCTCCTTGCAGAGCTGCAACTCCTTAGCCAGTTATGTAGACCCATTTCTATATATCAGCAGCCACTTTTATAATTATATCTATAAAGAAAAAGATATTTTCTTTATAGATATAATTATAAAAGTGGCTGCTTTTTCTTTTTAACTAAAAAGAAAATATCTTTATAATTAAAATTATAAAAATGTTTTATATTTTTATAATTATATCTATAAAGAAAAAGATACATTCTTTTTCTTTTTTTTTAATTATGAAACTTGCCAACATACTGATAAGTGTAAAGAATAATGCAGTGAGTGCTTTCGTCCTGTCACCCTTGCATTCATAGCGAGCTTTTCTATACTGTGTACACTAGGTACCGAATGTTTACCTAGCAGTGGAATGTCATCAGGATTGCTAGGTCATCAGGTATGACATCCTCACCTTGACTAAGATGATACCAAATTCTACTGGTTATATTCTCACACACAGTTCCTAGTGCTCCATATACTCACAAACGTTTTATATTGTCCAACTTTGATTTTTGCTAATAGGATGGTATCTCGTTTCAATTTATATTTCCATGATTAGTAATAAATGTGAATATCTTTCCTATGTTAATTGGTGAGTTGAGTAGTAACTTGAATTTTATCTACCTTTTGAGAATTTGAAATACCATAGTTCAAAATAGGTATTTACAGGGCATAGTAGTGCACACATGTAACTCCAGCTACTCAGTAGGCTGACGCAGGAGGATCACAAGTTTAAGGCCAGTCTGATCAACTTAGCAAGCAAGACCCTAGGGATGAACCTAAGTGATAGAGCTTACCTAGCATGTGTGAGGCCCTAGGTAAAACCCCTAGTATCAAAAAAAAAAAAAAAAAAAAAAAGGCAGATGCTCATTCAGATGTTCTTTTGTTCAAGAAATATTTACTAGATATAACAGATCTCTGTGATTGATAGTGGTAAGAACAAAGATATTTAAGTTTAGTCCCTGTCCTAGAGTGGCACATTTTAGGGAAAGGGGTACTATAAGATATATCCTGAGATGATTACAATATAATATGTCAAGTAAGAAGTAAGCCAAGATCATAGGAGCTCAGGTAGGGCTCCTAACATAGCCTGAGACACAAGGAAGTATCCTAAAGAAGGCACCCCTGGGCAGAAGTATGGGGAGGGCATCCCAGACACCACCGTTCTGAAATATCTGGGCAAAGCCCTGAGAATTCCATCCCCTGAAATTTTACTGTAGAGTTCACAAATTTAGGGTGGGAAAGTGGAAGGAGAGCCTGGATGGAATCTAATTCCCAATATGATTGCTTGGCCCATATAGAATTGGTCCACAGAATTTTTATTTTTCCATATTTACTTCATTGACAAACTTTTTAAATATGGAGTTTAATTTAAAAAGTTTGTTTTAAATTTTAGAAGTCTGACAATACTGGGTCTTCATATGACCTTAGTCAGAGCTGAGCTACTGCTACCTCCTTTGAAGAATCTTGTTTTTCCACATCCTCACCCAGGACTGACACCAGGTGTTCCTACACGTCATCTGCTTCTCTTTTTTATGGTAGAGCTGGAAGGAAAATGATATTAGCAGTCAGTCTGCTTCAGTCATTTTCTTACTTTACCTTACTACTCTAGCCTTCTAAGTTTCTGATCTCACTTAGATCCCATAGTGAAGGTCCCATCAGCATGTACCAAACATCCTGAGGCTTAGAAGACTGAAGACTGCTGAGAAAAATCAACAGAAGTTAGATAAGTTAGCAAAGCCAGTAACTTAAAGGGATTGAACATGTTGTGCTTCCTTCCAGGAATATGAGCTGTGTGAGGAGTGGGGCTGCCTATACCCCATTCCAAGGGAGCATTTAATCCGCCTACATCAAAAGCATCTTCTCCACCTTCTAGAAAGAAGAGATCATGAAAAAGCTCTGCAAGTAAGCCTCTGATTTTTTATTCAGAAAGGGACAAGAAGGTTAGTCAACTCAGATGGCTTTTTCATGCTGAATCCCATATAGAGTGTTTGCTATTTTAGCTGTGCCCCTTCATGTCCTTCAAGAGCCAGTTATAGTCATCTTGAGCAGAAGGTGCCTAGCCCTGCTTTAGGTGCCAGATGGAGCAGATGGGTCCAGGATTCTGCTGAACTCTCTTCCTATCAAAGCCATAGCTCCTTCATGAAGTTATGGAGGTGGGGAAAAATGAGTGTGGAGAAAGGATTAGCCCAAAATGAAAAACCTAAATATTCCTTTCTCAAACCAAATAAGACTGGCCTGAGTTCTCCAACAGACCTCACCATTCTCTACTACCCTCTCCTGCAACAGCTTCTGCAGAGAATCCCTGACCCCACCATGTGCCTTGAGGTCGCAGAGCAGTCCCTTGACCAGCATCCTAGCTTGGCTACTTCACACTTCTTGGCCAACTACCTCACCACCCACTTTTACGGAGAACTAACCAATGTCCGACACTGTGAAATCCAGGCTCTGTACATGGGATCCAAGGTAAGGACAAAGGGAACTTAGGAGAGCATTACTGAGAGGGTGACTTCTGGCCCTTCTCCCACTTTAGAACCTGCCCTCTCAATGGCTCTTCAACCAGCACCTGCCAGTCTTGACCTGTGCTATATAAAATCTTAACCTAGCATTCCACCATATTCTGGTTGAGTCCTCTAGGACTTGTACTGCCCTTCCTCCAAGAGAAGTTTGCTTGATTATCTCAAGTTGTCATTAGGCTTTCCGTGGCACCTGCTATATCAGTGTATCTCAGTTCTGACATTTGTTAGAATCATTGAGACTTTTAAAAATACTAGTAGTTGCCTTCCATTCCAGACCAGTTAAACTGTTCATGAGATGACTGGTCTTGAGGGACTCAAGAGATGTAAGTATTTAAAACTACTTCTTGATAAGCTAGTCTGTACTGATAGGAGAGGGTTATCTGTCTTGCTAAATAGATGACATAACAGGTCCTTAGCTTTGCTGTATAACCTTGGAGACACTAATCAAAGAAAGTACAAGCTAGAAAAAATAATCCAGTGAAGGAGGGTTTGGAGAAAGAGGGGACCCTCTGGCACTCTTCTAATTTTTCTGAGTAGCCATTGTATATACTGTCTCACAAACAGAACAGGTACCAGGAGAGCTGTGAATGTAATGACTTTCCCTAAGAAAATAAACCTTTTTTCCTTTTTGATGCACTATACCTAAGTTGGGGAAGACCTTTAAAAATTGGCAATGGGCAGAGCAGAACCAGTGAACCCATTTCAAGCCTAGTGATTGTGACCTCTAAAGGGAGTTTAGATTCATCATTTGCCTGTAGAACATAGGAAATGCCAGCTTTAGGCAGCCCACTGACATCACCTTGTATTGTTCCTTCTAAGTAAAGCCTCATATAGACAGAATGTGTTAAGGGCCAGGCAGAGCTCAACCATACCTGGACGGTCTAGGCCAGGGGTCAGCAGATCACCACCTGTCTGCCAAATCCAGTCCTCAGCCTGGTTTTGTAAATCAAGTTTTATTGGAACACAGGCACATCACTCATTTATATATTTGCCTATGGTTGCTTTTGTGCTGTGTTGGAAAAGTTGAATAGTTTCATGGATCCTAAGGATTAAATGATTTACTATCTTACCCTTTATAGACAAGGATTACCAACCCTTTGTCTAGGTGAAGATCCTTGGGGTACTTCTCAGTTGCCACGTGGAGGATTTAGATGGGAGTTCAACCCTGCTTCCTAAAAGACTCCTAGCCTGTTGCAGTAACGCTATGGACCTTTTGGCCTCTAGCATCTTTCCTTTTCCAATAAGAATGTCAAGTTTCTTCTGAAATTTGTACTGTTTTCTTTCTCTGTGAATCTACCTCACAAACAGGTTCTGCTGACCCTGCCTGAGCAGCATCGGGCCAGCTATTCCCATTTGTCCTCCAGTCCCCTGCTCATGTTGGAGCAGCTGCTAATGAACATGAAAGTGGATTGGGCCACTGTGGCTGTGCAGACCCTGCACCAGCTGCTGGCCAGGCAGGAGATTGGCTTCACCATGGATGAAGTTGACTCACTGCTTTCCAGATATGCAGGGAAAGCCCTGGACTTCCCATACCCTCTGAGAGAGAAACGATCAGGTAACTGCCAACATTTTAAATGGCAATTCAACATGGAGGAAGAAATACCATGCTGTACTCTCAGTTTTCATTTTCTCCTTTTTCATTATTTTGGGTTTAATTAAGGGTGAAAGGAATATACTTCAGGAGAGAGAGCTCTTTATTATATAGGAGATATCTTAGCCTTAGAAGGAAGGAGGAGGCTAGCCAGAATTAAAGGATAGTCAATAACCACTGCATGCATAATAGCATAAAGATTTGGGGAACCAAATATGCTGGAAGTAGCATCTGTCTGGCCTTGATATAGTGGGCCCCTAAGTGCCATCATTTCTTATGGAGAGGATGCTTTATTCCCAGAGTCACATCAGGTATCATTTGTTTTTGAGCTGAGTCATCATCTTCTAGAATGAAGAAAAATAAATATGGACTAATGTCCCCAGCCAGCCCTTTTTTCTCATGATGTCTAAGAAATCTTAGATATCATAAATAAGTGCATCATTTAAGTATCTTCCACATCCTGCTGGGCATTTTTAGATTTATTTTGTAAAATCCTTATGTTTGCTCCATTATGTCTTGTGCCTAAACATGGCTCAATTTTTGAGAAGTTTAAGAAACATGTAGTTCTTGGCTTAGAAGTACCACTGTCCTTCAGTATGCTAGTGCAGTAATAGCATAGCAGTCAGTGAAGCCAACAGAGCTTTAAACTGAATGCCTAGCACAGTGAATAAAGATGATTATGGTAGTCCAACATTTTGTCAGCATTTTCCCTCTCGACAGAATCTGTGATTCACCTCCAGGAAATTGTCCATCAGGCTTCAGATCCTGAGACCCTGTCTCGATCATCATCAGCAGAGTTCTCTGCTGCTACTGCTCCTGGTAAGAACTCGTTCTGAAAGTTAACCGTTTTTCAGTTCAATTCTGCCTTATCCTGGCCTTCTGATTCTTTTGTCTCTTTCTTCATTTACATTTACATTAATTTTTTCATAGTTCATTTCTGCTTTGTATGTTCCAGGAGATTCAACACCCAGTTGACTTTCATTATTTGTTATAACATGTCAATAAAGTCTGTAAACACTGAATTAGTGAATCCTGAATTGTTCCAAAGAGAAATATGTGCATATATATATACACACACATATATATACACACACAGCATACATCTCACATAGTTTTATATTCTTAAATTCTGAAAATAATTCATAATAGTAGATTCTATTTTCTTTATTTTAAAAAGAGAAAGAGGTTCAGAAGTGACTTCTCTGAGGCACCCCACTAACAAGTGCCAGAGCTGGATTTCAAACTCCATTCCCCTGGATCCACCAGAGCTGGAATTCAAACTCCATTCCCCTGGATCAGAACCAGAGCTTCTGACTCTGTGCTGCCCTGTACTGTTTTCATCCTCTGATCACCACATGAGGGCTAGACAAGAGGCAAGAGTATCATTTTGTTCAGCCTCAACTGAGAACTTCAGTGTTGAGAGACAAAATTTTCACCACTCTGGGTATGTCCATGAATGACTGAAAGCACTGCAGGGATTGATTTTGAGATTACATATAGATTTTTAGCTAATAGGCAAATTCACAAAACAGAATCTGCTAATAATGAAGATCAATTGTATTTAATCCCTACTTAAATTGTGTTACCCACACAGGGAACAAGGTCCTTGAAGTCCTCAGCCATGTTTTGGTCACCCTTTTCACACCCCATTTCCCCAGTCTCCAGCATGTGCACAATCGCCTACATGCAGAAGCAGTTCAGCAATTGTTTTGCCAAATGGGCAGAGAAAAGAATGCTTGGAGTCTCTTCTGGGTGCTGCTAGGAGTCAGTGTTTTTCAGTTCCCTTTTTCTGTGACAGCCAAAATTGCTCTACGAGGTGACAAGAAATCTCCTTAAATATCATAAATCAAAGCCTGTGGCATTCCCTGTCCATACTTGAATAATTTGCCATGGTTTATAATAATCAGCAAAGGGAAGACCTAGACTTGCAGGTATATGAGCAGCTTCATGGATCAGTGTAAGGCCACCTGAGCAGCTTTGGTGTGTTTATCTGTGAAAGCTTTTTGTTATGGAAAATCTATAATAAACAATAGAAAAACGTATAATTAAACCTCACCTACTGATCATTTGGCTACAATAATTATCATCCCATCATGACCATTCTTGTTACATCTATGACCCCCATCTTCCTGATGGATTATCTGGAAACAAACACCAAGTATGTCATTTATAAGTATTTCAGTATAAATTTCTATAAAGCAAGAACTTTTATAAAATAAAGTCATAATACCATTATGATACCTTTAAAAACGAATAATGACTCCTTATTACCATCTGTCAGTATTCAAATTTTCCCAGTAAAGATTTTTTTTTTACAGTTGGTTTCCTATAGTCAAGATCTAAATAATGTCCACACATGGCATTTGGCTAAAATATCTCTTTAAGTTTTTTCTAATAGTACATTGTCTCACCTCTTTTCTTTTTAATTTCCGTCACCTCTCTTTAAATTAGGGAGAAAACTGAATCATTTGTCCCATAGAGCCACCTATATGCTGGATTTTGCTAGTTGACAACCTGGGTCTCTATTTCCTGAATGTCTCCTATACTGGTCGTTAGAGCTAGAAGCTTGTCTTGAGTCAGACATGGTATTTTTTGGTAATAATCAATAGGTTTTATTGTGCATTTACAACAAGAGGCACACAGTGTTCCATTATCTCTCTTGTAACAGAAGCAGCCAATTGATGATCATTACCTGCATCTTTTATTTCAGCAGGGCTTTGTAAAATGGTAAAATTCTATTCTTCCTTCTAAATTATGAAGTGGAACATTGATCACCTTTTACTTGACCTCTGGCTCCCAGGTGTCCCCCTTGTACATTCGCCCAGTCCAAGGGAGAAGAGTTTCCCTCCGAGTCAGCCCCTGCTGGAATTTGTGCCACCAGCAGCAACCCCAGCCAGGCACCAGTGGATACCGGATGAGAGTGAAAGCGTCTGCATGGTCTGCTGCAGGGAACACTTCACTATGGTGAGCTGAGTAGGGCCTCAGGGTCATGCAGGAAATGAAAGAAAAGCCCCAGGTCAGGAACCTGAGTTCATAGATACCTTCTGTCCCCAGGAGGATAGTGGTGTTTCAGAACTGCCAAACCTAGCCAGGCGTGGTGGCGCACGCCTGTAATCCAGGCGACTTGGGAGGCTGAGTCAGGAGGATCGCGAGTTCAAAGCCAGCCTCAGCAACTTAGAGAGGCCCTAAGCAACTCAGTGAGACCCTGCCTCTAAATAAAATACAAAATAGGGCTGGGGATGTGGCTCAGTGGCCGAGTGCCCTGAGTTCACTCCCTGGTTCCAAAAAAAAAAAAAAAGAACTGCCTAACCTAAGACTTTGCATTTACCT
Source organism: Glaucomys volans (assembly GCA_020662805.1). NCBI lineage: Eukaryota > Metazoa > Chordata > Mammalia > Rodentia > Sciuridae > Glaucomys > Glaucomys volans. Next base: position 66,556 of record JAJEJO010003399.1, read on the forward strand.
TTGACCTGACCAGGATGTATTTTCTGGATTCAGGCAGGTAGTAGGCATTTTCGAATAGCCTTAAATTCTAAAATCTTTGCCATGAGATAATGAAGAAGAGGCAGGAGATGTCAGTGTCAGGGGATCTAGTTTCTAGCACCCATGTCTTTTACAATAAGACAGGAGACCAGGTGGTGGTTATATGTGCTGGATCAGGAAAAAGAACCTGGTTCCTAATCCCAGCTCTGCCTCCTAATAGCAATGTGACTATAAACTTTTTCAGTACCCACTTGTAAACCAGGGGTGATATGTTCATTGACTCATGGACCTGTTAGGGCTGTATACCACAACAAATGGTACCACACTTAGCACAGTATCTGCCTGGAAGATTAATTCAATGTGAATGAAAATGATGATGTTCTAATTTCTCTATTGTCTGTTTCCTGTTCATCTATTAAAGAGGTATAAGCTGTCTATCAGCCTTTCATAATGAAATGAGGTTGTACCTGTGAAAACATTTGGGAAAAGAATGCTTTTTCATCATCATCAGTACTGTGTAGAAATGTGATCTTCACTGCCTGATACAGTCACTTCTTCCCCATGACTTTTTTGCTGTGTCTCCACATATTGCCTCATACACAAGTAAAACTTGGCAGAAGCTATTAATTGCAAAACTCTGCGTGACTTGGAATCTTTGTGTATCAACTAATGTCTTAAAATGGCAACTTTTTAAGGGCAAGGCTGGGTGTATTCATTTTCAGTAGAGGCCCAAGCACCTGGTGTTCTTCATAAGCCACATGTGACTAAAACCAAGTATAAATGGACTGACCGCAGTCTCACCTTTGCTTCCTCCCTCTTCTATCCCAATGGCACTCCTCAGTTTAACAGGCGTCATCATTGTCGCCGCTGTGGCCGGTTAGTGTGCGGTTCCTGCTCCACTAAGAAAATGGTGGTGGACGGCTGCAGAGAGAACCCTACCCGCGTGTGTGACCAGTGCTACAGTTACTACAACCAAGAGTAAGTGTCCTGCAGTGGGACTGATACTGATACTGACCACTACACCCTCCCCCAGATCCTTACGTTTCTAGGAGTCTCATTCTAGAGAATGTTTCAAAAAAATCTGTACAGTTCCAGAAATGTTTAATTTAACATTCATAGTGCAATGCCTTTATTTCTACAGGGAAATGTTTTGTAGATTGATCTTGGTCAGAGAAACTAGTATGAGAGGTCGGGATGAGAGAAAGCAGTGTTCAAGGTTCTTACATGCTGTTCTCTGTGAAATCAGGACACTTGGCTTATCAACCCTCCCCAGACTAAGGCCACTGATCTTACTTCAACACCTCACCTATTTTCTGCCCACTCTGGCTTCAGCTGGACTCAGAATGTTACACCTGTGTTAACTCTAGTCCTGGCTTATTACCCACAGTTAGAAGAGCCCTTACACTTTCCCACATATAGTTCACCTGCAGATAAATTTCAAACACCATTCATACCTGGCTCAGCATCACTAGGTCTTTCCACTACTGATAACAAAGGAGCATGAAATCAAGACTCCCAGGGGACTGGGAATATGGGCCAAAGCAACTATCCAGAAGCCACGTTACTTTAAATCCTCCGTGTTTTTATTTTATTTAACAGACTTAATTAGATTCCACATTCTGCTCAATAGCATGTTCATTTTTGTTTTAATATGAACATTTTTAGTCGTTATTTGCCATGATGAAATTGCTGTAGCTACAAAGTAGAGAATCAGGACAGAATCACAGAGACCAATGGGAAAGCTATTACAGACTCCAATAGCAAATGATAAGGGCCCTTACTTGTGGTGCCTCACACATGCTAGGCAAGTGCTCTACTACTGAGCCATGACCTCAGCCCCAGATAGATGGAATGAATAGGACATGGTGAGAGACTGGCTGTGAAAGGTGAGGGAGAGAAGAGTTATGGATGATTCCCTGATATCTCACTTGAGTGATGGAGTAAATGCCAGCGCTACACACTAATTTCGAAACAAAGAGAAGGAATGATTCAGACACCTAATTTTTCTTTCTGTTTCCAGTGCACCAGAGGAGAATTCAGATCAATTAGACGGTAAGGCCTAATCACATTCTCGTGACCGTTCTTATGCTCAACTTGGCCCTGTCTTCAGTCTCTCTGCCACAACTGATGCACTCAATGGCAACTCAATCCAGCTTTTTGCCAAAGAAAATTCTTGGCCTTTCTATCAATTCTTTATCTCTGTTTCCCTTGAAGTTTATCATTTTAAGCTATCACATGGGCCCATCGAGCTCCCAGCATCGAGAATGTCGGCATCCAGCAAATTATCTTTTCATAGGTTATTTCTCCCCACAACCCCAAGTTTCAGTTTACTACCATCCTACCACCCGAGGCTTCCTCCTTCCCTCTAGGTAGTCACTGTTAACAGTTTGGTCAGTAACCTTCCACAGTAGGTTGTTTTTAGAGTATCATTGGCTCAGCCATTTATTTGAGAACCATATGCCTTTCAGGATTTCTCATGTGAAGTAACAGAGTTGTATGACAAACCCTGTGACATTCACCTGGGTCTGTCCCTGGGGGGAAGAAGGTTGATGTGTCTAATGAGTCTTCTTTAGGAAACAAGGGTTAAAGGAGAGAGAAAGGGGCCCTCAGGTAGCAAGCACGTATTTTACCTTCAACTCACCCCAGCTTACTGGACAGCCAACCAGTGACTGACCCATGAGTGACAATTTCTTCTCAGTGCCAGACAACTCTAAGAGTGAAAGCCCTCCATATTCAGCTGTGGTGAGAGTCCCCAAAGCGGCTGAAGTGGAATGGATTTTGAGTCTGAACGAAGAGGAAAATGAGCTGATGCGGAGTGAATTTTACTATGAACAGGTAATAGCAACATAATATAATGGTTATTTAAGTATCTTTATGGTGTGTAATCGTATGGCAAGAAGCACAGAGGCAGGTGAACACAGCCTGGTCTGTACTCCCTTACTGTGAATTAACATGAGAGATAAGACAAGGAAACTGGTTAAGGCAGAGAAGGAGGAACAGTTCAGGAAATGCACTAGAGACCAGGACAGGCTTCATGGAAGAGCTGGAATTTAAGATGAGTCTTGAGGGCCGAGGATGTGGCTCAGTGGTAAAGCGCCCTGGTTCAATTCCTGGTGCCAAAAATAAGAAGAAAAAGAAGAAAATGAGTCTTGGAAAAGGGTTAAGAGTGTATCAAGCAGAAATTTGGGCACTGCAAGGGGAGTGAAAATAGAGGAAGGAAAAAGTACAAAATTAATATATCTGAGCAAAGGCACAGTGGTAAAAACTGCAGGTCATGATTGGGGAATTGGAAGTTAATGTGGAGGGAACTTAGAGTGTGGCTAGGGAGTGAAAGGTAGACTTGAGAAGGACTGTTGACATGCAGAGCTGCGAATTCTGCAGTAAGGAATGGGCTGGGTATCAGGAACCCAGCAAAGGTTTCCAGTTAGGCATTAGGAATACTGATTAGACCAACAGCATGCTCATGCTTTGAAACCGACTCCTCAAGGTGTTCAGACAAGCAAGCAATGAGGAGCAATGCATCAGTGGGACAGTAGAACAGAAAAAGGGGGGGACCTGTGGACATTCTTGAGAAGTAGGTAATATGTGGCAGAGCTGCCTTCTCCCTTGTAAAGTGACAAAACTTAATAGCCAGAACTTAGGCATTACTGCTGAAATTAGGTCTGCTTCTGCTTTGCAGTAGAACTTTTGACTCCTTCTTTCAGTGTTTTTCAGTCTTTTGAAATGGGGAGGATAATTTATGCCATTTGATTGTACGTGAAGAATGCATTGGTCCCTAAACTCACTAAGTATGTCTCTCTTCTTCCTCTGGCTCTAGGCCCCCAGTGCCTCCTTGTGCATTGCCATCCTGAATCTGCACCGGGACAGCATTGCCTGTGGCCACCAGCTGATTGAGCACTGCTGCAGACTGTCCAAGGGCCTCACCAACCCAGAGGTAGATGCAGGGCTGCTCACAGACATCATGAAGCAGCTGCTTTTCAGCGCCAAGATGATGTTCGTCAAGGCTGGTCAAAGCCAGGACTTGGCTCTTTGTGACAGGTATGTAAGAATGAATCTCCACTCTGTTACATGGAGGTGGTTTTTATCCACTTATTTTTCTGACATATCACTATGGTTTTTCACCTCCCCATCCTCTGACAAGACACTCTGCAATGTTTGCATCTCACTTTGATGTTGATGAAATACTTAACTGAGCACAAGTGGTCTTCCCACCCTGTCTTGTCAGCCTAGGTCCTTTTCTTTCCCAGAGTGTATCCTTACAGCACAGTTTCTGTACCTGTACCCTGTCTAAAAGAAAGTAAAGACTTCCCTTGGTTAATTTGTAATTTTAATCATTTAGGGAAGTGCCTTTAGTGTCTGTGGAACTTTCTGGACACATTTAAAGGAAATGTGTCCTCCCCAAATGTCCAGTGATTAGCCTTTAACAGAACTCCACCCCAACATTGACCTCAGGGAGTTCTGCATAATAGATCCATAAAAGCACCTTGGGAAGTGGCTGATCCCTGCCACTGTGCCCTCTGAGTCATAAAGTGGAAGTCTTCATGGAAAAGGTGTGACCAGGCCTCCCTCAGGTTCCTGCACAACCTGCTTTGACTTGACATTGAAAACTCCTAATTCTGTGCTCATCCACCCAGATGCATGACTCACATTCCATCTTCCCAGCATTAGTCCTAACCAGATTTGGGAGCAGGGAGTGTAATTTTCATTGAATTCTGAATGCCTCCCTCAGACACTTGCTCAGAGTACTCGCCTTACTCCACCACCTCCTGGCTCCTGTCCTTAAGTCTGTAACCCTATGGGCCTCAGTTTCCTCCTGTATACAATGAAAATGATAAAAATACTTAATCTCTTAGGGTTGTTAGGATAAAATGAAATCATCTGCATCAAGGGCTAAGAAATTAGCCTGGTACATTTCATGTACTACAAAAAAATTAATTATTCTTATTACTTCCATTAACCAAAACCAGAAGATTGAGAAAAGCAAACGAAGGTGGGAGAAAAGTGCAGGGAAATACGAAGGTGCTAGTTTCACTCTTTTATATTGAGACAAGAAATTCTACACCATTTTCCAATTTGATAAATGAAGAAATAAGTATATGTTAAATAAAGTTTAGAAAAAAAAAAAACATAAAAGCACACACCTGTAGTCCCAGCTGCAGTAAGAAGCTGAGTGGGGAGGATCACTTGAGTCCAGGAGTTTAAAGCAAGCCTGGGCAACATAGTGAGACCCCAGCTCGATAGATAGATAGATAGATAGATAGATAGATAGATAGATAGATAGATAGACGGACGGGCAGGCAAGAAGGGCTAGGGATATAGCTCAGTGGAAGAGCCCTTGCCTAGCATGCACAAGGCCCTGGGTTCATTACACACATACACACACATATACACAGAATAACTATGAAATAACCAAAAAGATTACTGGAAGGTGATGGCAGTATTGGGGAAAAAAACAGAACCCTCTCCATTTAGCAAAAGATAGAAAACAAAAGAAATATGGAAAAAGGTTTAACACAAAAGTGAAAATACAGCCAAATATATCTCAGTTATCAGTAATTAAATGAGATAAAGTTTACTTATTAAAAGATAAAGAGGGGTGGGGATATAGTTCAGCGGTAGAGTACTTGCCTAGCACTTATGAGACCCAGGTTCAGTCCCTGGCAACATTTAAAAAAAAAGGGGGAAAAAATACTTTGGGAGGGGAAACAAAGGTAATTTCAAGTCCTATATTTCCTTTAAATTCTGATGTAGATGGAAGAAATATTCACTTTAGGCCGAGGGCAGCAGAAATAAAAAGGGCTTCCTTGGTTTCAAATCACACCTCTTTCTCCCCCTCTCTGTATTCAGATACACTCATCATAGAGAACCTTTGTTGCCCCTTTACATTGAAAGGGGACTCATCTGTATGCTGTCATGCAAACCAGTTAAAAGCTCTTGGTTTGCAGAATTTTCTACTGTTTTTAACTGATGCCTCCTTCTGATAGACAAAAAAAAATAGATACATGTTTAAAAATAAAAGCCATATCATCTATTTCAAATGTTTTCATTTTCCAAATGTACTTACATATTATGGTTTCAGATCTGCTTTTTTACACTATACTTTTTACCTTCCTTATTCCTGCAGGGTAAAGAATTACTCATTGATAAACAGAATCCCTTTCAGTGAACAAGTGAGGATCCACAGAATTTTTTTGCTGAAACTATGGGACAAGATTCAGGAACCATAGGTGTGGGCTTGTTTTAGGCAACATCAGACAGAATGGTGCAGACCTCTGGGTTCTCTGTCTTAATAACATTTTTCCAGTCCTTAGGTATTAAGAGTAAGGTCACAGAAGGCAGTCCTGGTGGGCTTTGAGGAGTGCCCATCATTAGCCCAGAGAGAGGACGTCAAGTTCCAGAAACTAGACCAAAAGGGCCAAAATGCCTCTGCACAGCAGCACCTCCAAGAAATGGTAGTAATATGACCTCTGTACTAAGTAGGAATGTACATCATTGATACTGCAACCCCCTAAGTAAGCAGGGTTCCAAAGGACTAAAAAGCAAACGGGTGGGCTGGGGTTGTGGCTCACTGGTAGAGCACTCACCACTGTGTGGTGAGGCACTGTGATCCTCAGCACCACATAAAAATAAATAAAATGAAGCTATAAAAAAAGAGGTTAGTTTAAAAAAAAAAAGAAATATATAACTTGTAAGTTCCTGATATTCAGTGTAAAGACCTTGTCACAAATAGAAACCCTGAGTATCCCTATGCTAAACAATAATGAACATTTAATGAGTACTGAAAAAGTTTAAACACTGTCTTTTACTTAAGGTATTTCATTTTATCCTTAAAACTCCTTATTCTTATACCCCTTATACGGATGAGTGAGCTGAGGCAGAGAAAGGTTAAGTAAATTGCCCCAGATCACAGAGCTGGGGTTGAAAGAGTCTGATTCTAGAACCTTCACTCATAGCATCTATGCTGAATATCTCTCAATTCTCATTATCACATTTTACATTGAAAATGAAATAGAAAACCTTTGAGTAACAATTATTCTTAGTAAGACTCTAAACAACCTCATTACTGGGTTTTTTTCCTCCCTGTAGTTACCTCAGCAAGGTAGATGTACTGAATATTTTAGTTGCTGCTGCCTATCGCCACGTGCCATCTCTAGATCAGATCTTGCAGCCAGCTGCAGTAACCAGGCTAAGGAACCAGCTTCTTGAAGCAGAGTACTACCAACTGGGTGTTGAGGTGAGACAAAGACAAAGCTAACTTCTCTCCCACTATAATGAGTTGCTTTTGCTTAGCCTCACAAACGATCTTGCCATCTCTCAGTTGCATGGACCATCTGGAAGTATCCAGGGCATGACCAGCACAGGAGCATGCCAGCATGGGAGTAGAGTGGTGGGGAGGTGGTTGGCCACAGAGATAGAACAGGTCACTGGGAGACTCTCAGGTCTGCACATATGCAGCATCTCTCATCAAAGGAGCAATTTTTCCTCCAGGTCTCCACAAAGACTGGGCTTGATTCCACTGGGGCGTGGCACGCCTGGGGCATGGCCTGCCTCAAAGCTGGGAACCTCACTGCTGCACGGGAGAAGTTCAGTCGCTGTCTGAAGCCCCCTCTTGACCTCAATCAGCTGAATCATGGCTCAAGGCTGGTACAGGATGTGGTTGAGTACCTGGAGTCCACAGTGAGGCCCCTCATTTCCTTGGTAAGAGCAAAGCAGGTGGAGTGCTCAGCCCCAGGAGGGAAGCCAGGAGCAGTAGGGACCCAGGAAAAGGGTCAGTTTAGATTCAGCTGACAGTGTCAGCCCTGGCTAGACACTGCCAGGTTAATATTTTATTTCCTCCCATTGCATATAGTTGGATAAGAAACTACTTATGGCTAAATAAGTAATGCAGAGTCAAATTTTTTTTAGAAAAGGGTACTACAGAACCTTTTTTTTTTTTAAGACACACTTATTCAGAATCATGATCAGACTATTATATTTAGCAATCAACAGCATGGGTGCAAAAAAAAAAGTCTACATTAAAACCCTTTGTTGGAATGCTTTACACTTTCCACAGAACAGAAACTAAAATAACCTGTTATACAATTAGTCACAAATACAGTCCTCAAGTTTTTTTTGCCCATACACATGAGTATTGTCTTCTTTGTAGCAGCTAGGGCAGCCACCACTGTGCTTGACTGAGTTCACAAATCTGTTGTAACCTGCAGCTTCCCTGTCACTTCTCTGGCTCTCCTCTCCTGCTAAGCTTTGTTTCCTGGCAGTATTAAAACCTTCTGCCACTGCCATAGCTACTGCTGCTGCTGGAACCACCACAGCCACCTTGGTTTCATGGTTTGGCAAAATATTGGCCTCCACCACCATAAGGTCCAGAGCTTCTGCCTCCAAAGTTTCCACCCTTCATGGGTCCCAAATTTGATGACTGATTGTTGTAATTGCCAAAATCATTGTAGCTTCTACCACCTCCAAAATTGCTTCCATCATTACCAAATCCATTGTAGCCATCCCTGCTGCCACCATATCCACCACCACCACGGCTGCCACCAAAGCCCCCATGACCACTGAAGTTTCCTCCTTGACCAAAATTGTCATTTCCACCAAAATCACCTCCACGACCACCACCAAAGTTTCCAGAACCACTTCAACCTCTTTGGCTAGATGAAGTACTGGCCATCTCTTGCTTTGACAGGGCTTTCCTCACTTCACAGTTGTGGCCATTCACAGGTATTTCTGAATGACAATCTTATCCACAGAGTCATGGTCACCAAAAGTTACGAAAGCAAAGCCCCTCTTATTTCCACTGCCTTTGTCAGTCATGATTTCAATAACTTCAGTTTTCCTATACTGTTCAAAATAATCTCGTAGGTGGTGTTCTTCAGTGTCTTCTTTAATGCCACCAACAAAGATCTTTTTCACAATTACGTGGGCCCCTGGTCTTTGAGAATCTTCTCTAGAGACAGCTCTCTTTGGTTCCACAACTCTTCCATCCACCTTGTGTGGTCTTGCATTCATGGCTGCATCCACTTCCTCCACAGTGGCGTAAGTGACAAACCCAAAGCCCCTGGAGCACTTGGTGTTTGGGTCTCTCATGACCACACAGTCCGTGAGTGTTCCCCCTATTGCTCAGAATGGCTTCTCAGACTCTCTTATGTTGTTTCAAAGCTCAGCCCTCCAATGAATAGCGTCCACAGCTGTTCGGGCTCTTTAGGGGACTCTGATTTAGACATGACGGCAGTCGGAACAGAGACTTCAACGACGCTTTCTCGGCGGCATCCACAAGCAGAAAGCCAGAACTTTTTTTAAAAAATAAAAAATGCTGGGCATTGATGGCACAGCCCTTTAATCCCAGCAAGTCAGGAGGCTGAGGCAGGAGGGTCACAAGTTCAGGGCCAGCCTCAGCAACTAAGAAAGGCTCTAAACAACTTAGTGAGACCCTGACTCAAAATTAAAAATTTAAAGGGCTGGGATGTGTCTCAGTAGTTAAGCACCTCTGGGGTCAATTTCCCAGTATGAAAAAATAAATTAATTAATTTAATTAAATTAAAAATCATTTATAATCCCATGCCCTGATTAATTAGTATTGAGATTTTGGCATGTACCTATAGCCCAGGCTACTCGGAAGGCTGAAGCAGGAGAATTGCTGGAGTCCAGGGGTTCAGGACCAACCTAAGCAACATAGACCTCATCTCAAAAAAATTTTTTGGTAAATTTTGAGTTATGTTTTTGAGTGAAATTCAAGTTGTACCATATTATAATATAATTTTATATTCTTCCTATTTTTCTACTCTTAGAAGTAGAGAATGAGCATTTTTCCATGTTAAAGAGCCTTTGAAAGCTCTATTTCCATGGCTGCTGAGAACTTACTGAGTTCCATTTTTCTCTCCCACTCTCCTTTCCTGTCAGCAAGATGATGATTACTTTGCCACCCTGAGGGAACTGGAAGCTACCCTTCGGACCCAGAGCCTCTCCCTGGAAGTGATTCCCGAAGGGAAGATTATGAACAACACCTACTACCAAGAATGCCTCTTCTACCTGCATAACTATAGCACCAACCTGGCCATCATCAGCTTCTACATGAGGCACAGCTGCCTGCGGGAAGCTCTGCTGCACCTCCTCAACAAGGTGGGACCCTGACACAGCCCACGCAAAGGGGCTGCCTAACCCACTTGCTTGGGCCTCCATATCCCCCATCTTAAGCTCAACCCATGGGGGTTGTTTTGTTTTGTTCTGATTTTTAATTTTTTTGTAGTTATGTATGGACAGCATGCCTTTATTTTATTTGTTTATTTTTACGCAGTGCTAAGGATCTAAACCAGTGCCTCACACGTGCTAGGCAAGCGCTCTGCCACTGAGCTACAGCCCCAGCCTTCAACCCATTGTTGAGCTGTGAAATCATCTATGGCAGAGTCAGGTCAAAATGGAAGATTCTGTCTACACAGTGGTTGTCCACTGAGTGTGTGACAAGTCTTAACTCAATCCCAAATCACCCTTCTAACTAGCAGTGGCAAATTTTATCCCTTCTCCCCAAGCATTTAGCAGAATCACAGTATGGTGCTGGGATGAGACACTTAGCATGAACCTTTTGTGACCTGGGTACCCACTTCCCACAAGGCCTGGGACCATGTCCACTCAGATTTGTTACCACAAGGGCCACGAACATCCACAGCACAGGCCCTGTGTACGTGGTGGAAGGCCAGTGTGCTCCACTCATTTTGTTCTCACATCCTCTGCCCTCCAACCCCTGGAGGCCAAGGCACCACTGTGGTTCATTATTTCTTTGGAGCCACTGATAAGCCATCAGGACTCCATTTCATCATGATCCTTTGGTGTTCCTTTTTCATCTGAATTTTCCATAATCACTTTCTGAGAAGTTGGCTGATAGATACTAACCAAATTTCATAGAAAATTAAAAGAGCTCAAGGTAACTGCCCTGAATCAAAATAGCAGACAACGAAAGTTTACAAATAAACATATATTCTAGGATTGGTCCAAGGGAAATCAACAGTTCACAGAACCGGTGACCAGATACCTACAAATAGTAAAAGGGAAATATTTTCACCACTGCTTGGCCTACTGTGGTGTCTTAGCTACTAACCAGGTCTCAAGCATCAAGAAGTACATAGAAGCCATGTTATTTGAAATTTAGTTTCTAACTGTTTCCCTTTTTCTCTGCTTCCAAATGAGTTTAGAGGTAAAGATGCTTCTCCCAAGCACAGATTGAGAGTGGAAATCATCTAGTCCTCTTCCCTTAGATAACTGTAGTCCACAGAGCTAAGCTGCTTACCTAAATACCCAAATATAAGCTGACAACAACATTGCCCCTGCTTTCCATCTGTCAGCTGAGAAAGGAAGCCTTCTTTTTTATCTGCTGTAATCACAGTTACCCTTGAACTGAAATGTCTTACCTTTATTCTCAAGCAGGTAGAGACACAGAAAAACACATTATAAAACTGACACCCAAGTGCCTAGGTGATGGAAGGTGTTCTGTTCCTAGCCTTTTCCCTGTCCATTTCATCCCTTCACCCACACTGCCAGTAGACCGAGCCTCCTAAAACTTAAAAACACCCATGTTATCCCTCTCCCTAACTGGCCTTTAGTGGATCCCTGCTGCCACAGGATGAAGTCCAAATTCCTCAGCATGCTATGGCACCCAGCAGAATCCAGTTGCCATATTTCTCCAAATAACTTTCATCACAGATCCTATCTGCACCCACATTCTAGACTCATCAAATTAAGTTTCCTGATTGTACCATGCACTATCTTTGTAGTTTCTTTTTTTTCTTTTTTTTTTTTTCTTTTTTTTTCCTGGTACTGGGGATTGAACCCATGGTGCTCTACTCTTTTTATTTTATTTCAAGACAGGATCCTGCTAAATCGCCCAGACTGGCCTTGAACTTGTGACCCTCCTGCCTCAGCCTCCAATAGTTAGGATTATAGGCCTGGGCCACCACACCCAGTTTAACCCTGCACTAGCTTATCACAAGTCTTCAATTGCTATTCCCTCTACCTGGAATGGCTTTCCCTTCCTTTCAGACCTTCCCTGGTAAGCATTCAAAGACCAGGCAAGCAGCATTGATCATCCCTTTGTGCCACCTTAGTACCTGTTGCTGCATTTATCCCACTTAAATTGTTATGATTTTTTTATAAATGAGTCTTTCCATTAGATTTTACTGATCTATATATTCACACCTGGCCAGGTACCAGCCATGGATAAATAAGTAGATAGATGAATGGATGAAATTGACATTCTTAAGGTGCTCTTCTAAGGAATTCCACCCTTCCTGCAGAGTGCCCCTGATTTTTAAAGTCTGGCCTGTACCATGTATATTAGATCTAGGTTTCTCGATTAAGGGGCAAGCAGCCAGTATCAGGAGAGGAGCCCCTAATCCTCACCCACTGTGTATAGTCTCAAAGCCCAGATCCTATCCATTTCTAAGCAGCTCTTGCTCAGCGTTTTATACAACCACACGTTTATAACCATTTTTTTGCTTTGTTAGTCACTCCTAGCCTAAGGCATAAATGCCAAAATGATTTCTTTTTTTTTTTTTTTCTGTGAATTGTGGAAAGGGCTTATGACTCAGGATCTGTGAGCCACAAAGAGCTTTAGGAGCAAGATTAATATGTGTGCACTTTACAGAAGAGTTGGTCTATAATGTTTATCAATATTTTGTTAATCTAACAGATATTTATTATTAAACAGCTAAGGACCATTGTGGGCACTAGGGACTCAGCAGTGAAAAAATAGGCAAAAATAGCTTTTGTGAAACCATCATGATAGCAGGCAAAGAGACAATAAACAAGGTAAAAAAAATTTTGTAATGTAAATGATGGTAAGAAAAAGAAAGTGGGGGAAGTGGGGCAGGTTGTGCAATTCAGACAGGGTGCCCCCTAGGGAGGGGACATCTGAGTAAACAGCTAAAGGACATCAGGAGTGAATGAGTCATGTGGCTGTCTGGAGGAAGCACAGTGCAGGCAGATGAAGTAACAGGTGCAAACGCCAACATGGCTGGAGCCAAGAGAGCTGGGGATAAGCAGCAAGCAAAGTCAGAGAAGCAGTAGCTAAATAATGAAGGACCTTGTAGGCATTGTGAGGACCTGGGCTTTGCACTGTATGAAAAGGAAAACCACTGTTTGAAAAGAATCACTCAGGTTGATCTGTTGACACTAGAAGAGATGTAGTTGATGTGGGAGGTCTTCAAGGTGTTGAGGTGATGGAGCAACAAGAATCAGCCCTGGGAGAGAGGTTCTGTGATGTAATCTCAGCTTTACTCAGGAAGCATACATGTTTTATAGAGGTAGGGAGCCAATGAGTAAAGAGAGGCAGAGATGTAAGAGCCTATCAGAGCAATCCAGCTAGAAACTGCACAATGCAGAAGAAGGAAGGGGGTGGTGAGACTCTCCTGAGACACTGCCCCATTGGCAGGGGGGTCGCTTGGGGGTGTGCCACCCAAGCATGATAATCCTGGGTGTTCCACAGGATCATATCCACTCCGCAGCCACAAGGATGCATGTGCCCCAGTGGCTCTTCCCACATTTCCCACAATAAGACACAGTTTGGGTGGTATTTGGGCCCAAAAGTGAGGTTAGAGAGGATTCAAGATAACATCCTGGGAGAGAAGGTAGTAACAGCATAGATAACCTTGTCATGGAGCTCTTCTACAAAATGAAGGAGAGAAGTGAAGCAGTCACTAAGAGGAATTCTCAGAGTTATCTGTGACACAAAAGATTAAGCACTGTGCTAGGAAGATGCGGAAGTATGTGAATGGAAGAACATTCAGAGCAGATCCCAGACTGTGCCAGAGTTCGGCTCCAAGCCCCAGACGTCTGACTTCCCACTTTGCCTTGCTTCAGGACAGTCCCCCAGAAGTCTTCATAGAAGGCATTTTCCAGCCAAGCTATAAAAGTGGGAAGTTACACACTTTGGAAAACTTGCTGGAATCCATCGATCCAACCTTGGAGAGCTGGGGCACATACCTGATTGCTGCCTGCCAACATTTACAGAAGAAGAACTACTACCACATTCTGTATGAGCTACAGCAGTTTATGAAGGTAATAGCAGCCCCCTCCTCCCTGCTGCTCCTGTCCCTGATGCCCTGCTCCACAGAGGAGGCTGTGTAAGATCAGGAACAGGACTGCCGTTAGGATCCCTTGCCTTGCTCTTTGATGCTAGAACAAATCTATCTTGCTGTCTAGCATTGTTAAAAAAAAAAATTAGAATTTTTATTATAAATTTAGGGGTAAATTTTAGTCTTGTCCATAATGCCATTCTTCATAATTCAAGGAATGTAAAGGTAAGAAAGATACAAATTGATAAGGAATGACAGAAACATATCTTTAGAGAAAGTACATTCAGGGAGAAGGAACAAATTTCCCCAAATCTGTCTGAGACTTGCCACTACTAAATCACAGAGAAATTATTCAATGCCAAGTTAAGAGTGAAACCATTGTGAATGAAGAAGCAGAAGTATTCTTTTATTAGATTACTTTGGTGATGAAATAATGTCTAACCCCAAAGTTCAGCCGGTCAGTTCACTTTAGGATCTGTTGGACTTTGAAGTGAATGACACAAAATAGCAGTTCAACTGATGACCAATACATAGCGAGGAAAAGAAAGAGACACAGGAGATACAGGTGGAAACATCACCAGGGCTAGATCACACACATCTGCTTCATAGTTGGGAATCAGATCAGAATTCTCATCATGCCCTCCCTCCAACATCCCTGATCTCTTTTGACCTAAACATTCATTTTTCACTTCTAGGACCAAGTTCGGGCTGCCATGACCTGTATTCGGTTCTTCAGTCACAAAGCAAAGTCATACACAGAACTGGGAGAGAAGCTGTCATGGCTGCTTAAGGCCAAGGACCACCTGAAGATCTACCTCCAAGAAACATCTCGAAGCTCTGGAAGGAAGAAAAGCACCTTCTTCCGAAAGAAGATGACGGCAGCAGATGTGTCCAGGTAGCTCCAAGCTTGGGAGATAATTAGTGTGGGGCAGAAGGCTGGGATGGAGTATCTGTGACCATGCCCTGCACGCTTAGAAAACACATCTGAAAGCCATCATAAGGGGAGGGGGCAGGAGAGGAGGATTAGCGTCACATGCTGCAACCAGACTAAACTCCATTCTCCTTAACAGTGGGGGAAAAAAGGTCCTGTGTGATCTGGCCCCTGCTGGCGGCTCCATCTCTATCTTGTATTTCTCTCTTCGTGATGAGCATCAGTCACTGGCCTCCTCAGCTTACCAAGTCCTTTCTTTTTGGGTTTCATGCTTGCCAATCCCTCTGTTTACAATATGATATCTAAAGTTCATTGTTGCCTTTGTAGGCTTCATCATCGAATGTTTTCTGTGTTTGGTTGCTATTCATTTCTCTCCAACCTATGATTCTGTGAGAGCAGCCAGGGCTCATGCCTCTCCACCTTTGTGACTGAACCTGGCACACAGGTGCCCAGTAACTCTATGTAGGCCCCTGAGACATCTATTTCTATCTTTTTATAACTATCCAGAAGGTATTTGGAGTCTCTCTTTCCTTCACATTATTTCTTTCGCCTTTTCCTTCACCGTCTTATGACTTCTCAGTCACTCAGCATTGCACTGCTGATGCTCCTCATGAGAATGTATCGTGCATGTCCTGTCCCCATAGGCACATGAATACACTTCAGCTGCAGATGGAAGTGACCAGGTTCTTGCATCGGTGCGAAAGTGCTGGGACCTCCCAGATCACCAGTTTACCTCTGCCAACCCTTTTTGGAAATAACCATATGAAAATGGATGTTGCCTGCAAGGTATGTGCAGTGTTTCCCCTCCCCTGATTGGCCCGCATCTTTCACAACATGTGTAATTGTCACAATTGTAATTGGTTCTTATTTCAGTTGTTTGTTTGATGACTTCTTCCCTACTGGAGTCACAGATGACTGGGGATCAAGTCAATTTTGATCATTCTTATGTCCCTAGTGCCTGGCACTCAGTCAAGTCTCATTAAATATATATTGAATAATTGAATAAATGGGGGCCCTCATTCTTGATTTAGGGACTATTCCAATAGATAGTTACTGCTTCTTTTTTTGTGTGGTTTTTTTTTTTTTTTTTTTGCTTTTTTTGTTTTTTGATACCGGGGACTGAACCCAGGGACTGAACCACTGAGCCACATCCCCAGCCCTTTTGTATATATTATTTAGAGATAGGGTCTCCCTGAGTTACTTAGGGCCTTGCGAAGTTGCTATGGCTGGCTTTGAACTCTCAATCCTCCTGCTTCAGTCTCCTGAGCTGCTGGGATTACAGGCATGCACCACTGTGCCCAGCAGTTACTGCTTCTTTAAGCATGTTTCCCTCTCCTTTTTTAGGTCATGCTGGGAGGGAAAAATGTAGAAGATGGTTTTGGGATTGCATTCCGCGTTCTTCAGGTATGACTTGGATTATGAGATTATGTGAGGGTAAACAGCACCTGACCACATTTTCACGAGAGATTATTCTTTAGAAAATTTTTATCCCAAGGAAAGCAGATTTGCATGTACATTAGGGATAAAATCAGGGAAGTAGCTATTACAGAACTGTATCAAATGCAAGACTCTAGGCTACTTTGCCAAAAGCCAAGTAACCAATGACAAATTTGTTTTAAGTTATCAAATAACTCCCTGAAACTAATCTAGTACAGTTAGTTCCTCATGGCTATTTCTCTACAGAACCATTGCTCACTCTTGCAGGGGAGCAAGGCTAGAGGGAGTAGCCGAGAGTTTTGATTCTCTATAAAGGAGCTGCCTTTAGGAGCACCTTTTCTGTTGCTTGTGATAACATGACAAAAGTGGGGCTCTGGCACTGAAACAGAGGCTGGAGCAAAGCACTGAAACCCCAAAGGGCAGAGACTCTCCAGACCCCACCACAACCATGGGTTCCATGCAGATGCCTCTAGGAGCTGATTGAGGGGCAGCCAGGACACTGTATGCAGCACACGTCTCAAGGATCAGTGATCTGTCTTCCCATCCATGTTGACTAACGCTCTTCACCCACAGATACCCTTGGTGGGCAGGCAGAGGGGCAGCTATCCTCTGGCATAGAGTTAACCTAGATCAGGTTTAAAGTCATCTGGCAGTTTTCAGCGAATGAGTCTTTTGGAGAATTGGTCTGTTTCTGAACACTAAGACACTTAAGGGAGCACCAAGTATCCAGAGCAGCAAACACCAGCTTCCCACACCAATTTACCAGAGAAAGATGATTTCACAAGCAAGAGATCGAAATGTCCTTGGGAATTTAATTAGAATACTTTCAGGAGATGCCATGGAAGCAAGCGAAAGCACCATTTTAGACAGTGAGGTTACAGTGTTTGGATGCTTCCTAAATGTCTGCCTGACTCAAGGAATTTTTGCTTGTTTTGGGGTTGTTATGTTTATGTTTTCTCTTAAACACATGTGTCTGCAATCACCATGGCTTTTCTACAGCAACATAGTGGACACTTCTTAAATGTGGCCTCCCTTCCCGCTGGGGACATCCCCAGTCATCTTAAGTCTTTTGTTGTGTTCCAGGACTTCCAGCTGGATGCCGCAGCGACCTACTGCAGAGCTGCCCGGCAGCTGGTGGAGAAGGAGAAATACAGTGAGATCCGACAGCTGCTGAAATGTGTCAGTGAGTCAGGCATGGCAGCCAAAAGTGACGGGGACAACATCCTCCTCAACTGCCTGGAAGCCTTCAAGAGAATCCCACCACAGGTGCACTCACCCTTCCCTTCTGGGTCCTCCAGCTATTTCAGTGTGTTCCCCACACACTGTTCCCCACAGTGTGCCTGAAACTCTACAAGATCCCTTTATCTTTCTGGGGATGCAACAGTAGCCTCTGCAACCCTTTCCTTACAAGGAGAATTCATGGTGGTGACCTCTATAGTCAGAAGGTGCCCTCAATATCACATTTTCTAATGTTGTGTGCACCTGGAAATGTCTGATGGCATTGAACTGCTCCCTGTGATTCTAAAGATCAGGGTGGGCCAGCAGATATTACCTATGAAGTCTCCCTGTGGTTTCTTTGAGGGGTAAACAGAGCCACCTCCATTTGTGAAGGCCAAGGACAAGCCTCTTAGATGTTCCTTTTCCCAAAATTCCTAAGCTTGATATTATCATTTGCTTTCCTTCATTGCTCCTATAATAGGAGTTGAGTTTAAAAGGAAGAATCAAGCAGGCAACCTCATGCTGGAGTTACAGTGGCTAGGCTGAGACTGAATTGGACTGTGGTCCCAGGCCATGGACTTTTCTCCCTCTTACAACTGCTATGTCTCTGTTCTGTGCAGGAACTAGAGAGCCTGATCCAGGCAATACACAGCGATGACAACAAGGTGAGCAGAACTGTCTCTAAGCTGTGGTGATGCTGATGATCAGCACTTGGGGCCTGCCTTGCTCCCCACAACAGTTCCCTGTAGTCTTGTATCTCAGCTCTGGTGTTATAAAGAGGTGGAACTCGTATCTACGTAGGAGTTTAGAAAGGAGGGAAGGGACAGGGAACAGGTAAACATTGACTCTCTGAGCTTTTGCCTTCCCAGTTCTTGACCCCAAGACAAATGTGTCCGAAGCTGCTCTTTTATGTTGGGAGGTGTTGGTCTTGAACCCTGGACTTTGCATATGCTAGGCAACCTTTCTGTCACTGAGCTCCATCTCCAGCCCCTTTAAGTTTCTCTTGAATCTACATTTTATATGGAGGTCTCCTCTCCAAGAGCCCTAGGAAATCCCCTCACTTCCATCGTTAGGCCAGTTGACTGAGTGAAGTTCCCAGAGTGGGCAAGTCTTTCTTTGTCCTCCAGAGAAAAGAGGACAATAAGAAAAAGCCACATCCAACCCCTGGGCCTACAGTGTTCATTGGTGTTTCATTTGCCAGAAAGGGCCTTTTTCCTAGGACCAGGGAACTCTTTCAGAAATAGGTGAACCTTTGCTTCACGTGTCACTATGAGGAGCACCAGCCAGAACAAAAGTATTCCCAGTTTGTAGCTAAACATAGGATTGATCCTCTTGTCATCTGCAGGAAGGCCCCTCCCCAGCCAGGAGAGACCCAAGAAAGCCAAACCAGACCCAACTTCCCTGGCTATCAGCAGAGGAATGTTCTGGTAGTTGAGTTCCTTATGATGAAAACTAGTGTCAGGCAAAGAGCTTCTTAAATCACCACAGAGATGTTCCCTGTGACAGTATTTCTAATCCCCAGACCATATTTGCCGGGCATTGTTAGGGGTTAAGGAGGACGTGTTCTAAACATTTCCTCATTATTTCTGCAACATTCCGATGAAATCCTTAGAAAGGATGAAATTCCAGCATTCTAAAATTTGGAGAATTGCTTTTCTAAAATCAGAACGAGAACCCAGTGGCCAGAACAGACAACACCAATTTCCCTGAGTCCCAAACTATGGTTTTTTCCTGAGCCTTCACTGAGCCTCAGACTCCACAGGACAACAGTTGTGTCCCTGGAAGAGGTGCACAGGGCAGTCTAGACAGTCGTTATTACTCTTCAGGGTTTATCTCTCAGCAGCTGTTCTCATGCACTGAAGTGATCTCAGGACTTGGGGATTTGCAAAATCCACTTGATCCAGTTCCTATTCCAGACTCTGGCAAGATTCCCTCCTTCCCTTGGCAGGAATTTTGCCTACCAACTGTGACCAACCATCACATGCATGGGCTCTAATGGACCTGAAAGCCAGGGTGAGAGCTCACATCCAAGAGTAGTGAATAGGACAACGGGATTTGATCACTTTAGTGAGCTTGGGACCTGCCAGGCATCTTCTAGTGGTGTGAGACGATCTGTAATTGATCCCAAGTCTTTAGTGACTAAGACCAAAAAAGAAAAAAAGAAGAAAAAAGAAAAGACGGAACATTATACATGGAGTGAGAAGAGTCCCAGAAAGGACTGTGAGGCAGAAAGCAGCTGCCATTGGGGACTCTGGCAGCTCAAAAGGACCTTGTTTTTCCCTGGCTCAGAGCACTTGTCAGCCAGGGAGGGAAGTGGCACTCACCCCACCATACTGCACATTGATGAGACGGTATGGGAGATATGCACCCTCAAAACTCAGCTGCCTCTTATCCAAACCAAAGAAGTCCAGTTAGGTCTAACTGGGGTTAGACCTTAATTACATCTTTTCTAATCATGTATATTCATTTTTATCCCCAAATTTCCTGTTAAAAGATTTTAAATTCACATTAAAAACAGAAAAGGAGAAGGGGGATCTATGTGTCCATTGTAGGGGGAAGGTATGATGGCTCATTAGTTTATTAATTCATTCACATAATGCATATTAATTGACACACTATATGCTAAACATCAGGAATACAGGGGGTAGAAAAAGCAGACACTATTTCTGCCCTCATGGACCATATACTCTAGCCAAGGAAACAGACGTCAATCAAATAATAACCAAATAATCATAAGACCACAATCTGTGGGCACTGGCAGTGCTGGTTCTGATGCCAAGAGGAAGCTGGGAGGCCACAGAGGGAATGGACAGATGCCAGACTTTACCTGCCTTCATTTATAAATTCTTAGAATATTTGTGGTAACTTTTTACACTATAATACTGTGTGATAGCTAAATGTCCAGAACATTTGAAGAGTTGCCATGATACAGTCAAAAGCAATAGCCTAGCTGTTAATCTGTAGGTGAGAGGTGATGTGTCTGCCTGAGCTTTGATGTGGCTCAACGTATTTGTTGGTGATTCACCAGTGATAATTTCCTTTCCACTGTCTGTCATATCCGATTGCCAGGTTCGGGCCTACCTGACATGTTGCAAACTGCGATCTGCCTACCTGATTGCTGTGAAGCAAGAACACTCAAGGGCCACCGCCCTTGTCCAGCAGGTGCAGCAGGCTGCCACGAGCAGTGGGGATGCAGTAGTGCAAGATATCTGTGCCCAGTGGCTTCTGACAAGCCACCCCCGGAGTGCCCATGGCTCAGGCTCCAGGAAGTGACCCTGGGCAGCAGGGCCAAGAAAACAGAGCAAAAGAACTGTGGCAACAGGAGTGGTGCCCTCCACCTCTTTCCTCCTGTGGAGTGGGACTTCTCTGGCTCGGCCCCAGGTTGGAAAAAGTTGGATTGGACCCTACTTGCCTTCTGGCAAGGACAGGACTTTTCACGCAAGTGCCATGTTTCTGTAAAATTGTGGGATCTGTGTGTGTTGGTCTGGAGATGGCCAGTTCTTTCTACCTCAGAATGAGTGAGTGTGTGTACATGGGCATGTACACACATGCGCATGCTCCTGTATACTCATGTTTACGCCCAAGCATTTTCTGAACAAATGAGACTCTCCTCCATTAGAGGCACTTTCCTTTAGATTTTTGCCAGGCTGAAATCCTTCCCTGCGTTTTGGTTCTTAACCCGGGTCATCCTCTTTGTACACAGTTCCCTCCCCATGGTGATGCTCTCGTAGTTCCTCTTAACTAGAGGAGTTTTACATAGAATGATAGGGCAACACCAAAAAGAATGCATCTTTCCCCTTTCTTCCCTTCCTGAAATTCAGAGATCGCTTTGGGGCAAGTGCTACCTATGGAATAAAACTGTTTTGCACGTGTCTCCTCTCACAAGCACAAGGAGTTCCCACGGGTCTTTGGAAGGTAACCTGAATCGAGGCTTTTCAGGTAGTAACATCTGAAACCTCTGACAGCAATCCCGGTGATAAGGTCTGTGAGCTAACACACAGTCAAAAGGGTCCCTGTCACATTGATCCAGAGGGAATGGAAAGGCAGGCCTCTCCAAACAGGGATGCAGGATGGTTACTCACAAGCACAGAGCTGGCTATCCTTGGTATCCCTGCTGCAAAGTTGATGGGTGAAAGAATGTGGTTCCCTCTTTGAGAGTCTGAGAGTAATGGTAGTCAGGACTGTATGGCTAGACTTTACCTATTTGAATTCCAGTCCTTTTCGTGCCTCTTGAATTGATTAGGAAACCACTTCCCTTTCCCTTCTGCTCCCTTCAGTCTCTCTGGGACCACTGGATGGATACTCAGATACCCAGGTCACCAAGACAGCAATGCACTTTTCAGTCTTAACAGAGGGAATCAGAGATTCACTTCAGAGTTTGGCCTGTGGGCAAGGGTCAGAACTAGGGAGCCAGGTGTGGGGGCACACACCTGTCATTCCAGCTACACAAAAGGCTAAGGCAGAAGGATTGCAAATTCAAGGCCCACCTCAGCAATTTAGCAAGAACTTGTCTCAAGATAAAATAAAAAGGACTGGTGGTACAGTGCTTGCCTGGTAGCATGTGTGAGGCCCTGGGTTCACAAGAAAAGTACCTAGTACCAGAAAAGAAGAGAGGGAAGAGGAGAGAACAAGGGGACAATGAATAGGTCACATCCAGTTGGTAGAAAACTAGATAAAGTGCTTCTTTAATGTGCATTGGTTTGTCTTCCCACCTGAGATGTGATGATATTTAAGAAGGGGTTTGTCATACTTAATTACTTGGATTTGCAAATGAGAGGCCTGAAGAGGTCGTGCAGCCCTGAGTCTCCCACCAGCCAGAGCTCAGCCTGTTGATCCCTCCTTTAAAGATGAGATAGATAAACAGGAACTGGAAGCT
This sequence comes from Glaucomys volans, assembly GCA_020662805.1. Taxonomy (NCBI): domain Eukaryota; kingdom Metazoa; phylum Chordata; class Mammalia; order Rodentia; family Sciuridae; genus Glaucomys; species Glaucomys volans. Next base: position 89,096 of record JAJEJO010003399.1, read on the forward strand.
AAAGTCAAGATTTTTGGTGCTTAGAAACCCTGTGGAATTCCCTCTGAACCAAGTTTCTTAAAATAAACAAGTATTATGGATATCTGTCAGATTGAAAGTTTTGGTCCTGTTAGAGAGGAGAAAGACTAAGGAAAATACTAGGTCTCTTTGGGGTGAAATTTGAGTGACTTTTCCCTCCTTGAGTCAAGGAACACATCTGACTCTCAAGAAGGGCATCCACTTGCCCTTCTGAATCTGCCCTTTTTGCACTGAACATAAGCACTTTATACAAATGAGTCACAAATCTTGCAGCCCTTAATTTGGGATGTTAAGACCAGATTTTCCTGACATTTTCCTCTAGCTAGTTGAACTGTAAAATAGGCAGCCATTGACCAGACTGACAAGATGGAACTGAAGGATTGTGAGCATCACGCTGTGGTCTCCAGCCAAACAATTGTTCTCCAGAACAAATGTATGAATTGAGAGGCTAAATGTCTTACCACAAGCAAACCACAATAAAGCATCTATCCAACTGGTTTCCTGGCTGACCTCCTGACTTCCTTGTGCCAATTGCTCTTACCCTGCCCATCCTTTGTCTGTGTTTTCTGTGGATAGAAAAGGTGAGTAGGAATGGTCAGGTGACCTTCAACTCTTAAACTTTCTCTCAATGATTCCCATAGTGACTAACGACTTTCTGGTTAGGTTTTATCTCATTTCCTGTTTGTTGCAACCTATTAATGGACCCTCTGCCACCAGAAGCATCCTTTTTTTTCATTTTGGTTTTGGTTTTGCTTCAGCTGGGAAGGGGGTGGACATAGGTAATACATTTGTAAGGCAATAAAAGGTAAGTGAAAAGTCCCTCTGATTCCTGTTCCCAAAACCAGTTCCCTTCTAGAGGCCACCAATGTTACCAGTTTCTAGTGTATAGTTCCAGAGCTACTTTATATATACACAAGCATTATGAGTAAAGTCTTCCATGGTGAAGATAATGCCATGATTTAACCATTCTCTATTGATGGACATTTTAGGTTGTTGCCATCTTTTGGCACAATCTTAAAAGTGCCAACAAAATGTGTCTAAATTTGCTGCAGTGAAACATCTTGTCCAGAATTGCTATATTAGAGGATGTGTACATTTTGGTAAATCATGCCAGTCACCTCCAAAGAGGTCATAGCAGTTAACTCTCCCATGGCAGTATACAGAGTGCCTGCTTCTCCCGCACCCTTGACGAAACTGGTGTGAAACTTTATAGATCTTTGCTGGTTTGAAGGGAGAAAAATGGTGCTGTGAAAAATTTTTTTAAAGATGTCTGCTATTTTTAAAACTCAGTCTGCATCCCCCAGCAACATAGAAGAAAAAGTCAATAAACTCTACGTTTCTAATAACCAATTTGTGAATTTTTGAAATCTTCATAAGGTCTTTAGGGAAAGCAGAAGTTGAACTAAAACTGCTTGCTACCCTCTCAGGGCATATGTTTGCAGCGTGATACTTGAGCCATGGGCAGTAGCATCACTGCTATTATCTTCTTTCCCCAAACACATGATCTCATCTGATTTCTCATTAAAAAAAAAACAAAACTTAAAAAATAAACACAATTCCAGATGTAGTGGCACATGCCTGTAACCCCAGGTACTGGGGAAGCTCAGGCAGGAGGATCACAAGTTTGAGGCCAACCTTGACAGCTTGGCAAGACCCTGTCTCAAAACTTTTTAAAAAGGGCTGGCAATGTAGCTCAGAGATAGAGCACTAAACTATCATGCACAAGGTTTAATTCTCCAGAACTGAAAAAATGATGAAAACCATCTGGTATGGACATGGTATGGCACAAAGATGTGTCATGACAGAAAATTTGAGCTCCCAATCTAGCTGTAGGATAAAGGAGAGATGAGCACTATGTTTATAAACCTGAGACATGCCGAGGTTATCAGATATCTTTGGCTGCTTTGGAGCTTAAGGTAAGTAGATCAAAGGCCATTTGATCTCTTAATTCACGAGCAACCAAACATCAATTGCCACAGTAACCCTAGAGGAAATGTCCTTTTCTTGATCTTTGTTCCTTCTTCCACAGTGACATTGTTAACCAGCCCATGGTTGAAACTACCCATTTTATAACATATGCACTCAACATCTGGTTACTGGACAGCTGTCTTGCTGACGTGCTTTCCTGCTCCCTATTTCTTCATGTTTCTTGCAGTCTTTCACTCCCACTACCACACCCTCCAGTCTACCATTGTCAAAACTCCTTCAAGCCCATATGGGGAGTCATCGCTGCAGATCATTTACTTTCTGGCTATAGTCCCTCTTCTTCAAGATTCTGGCCATTCCCTCTGCATACTTGTACTCCAGGCCCACAGATCCAGCAATCATGTTTATTTCGGTACTGAGGATTGAATTCAGAGGTACTTTACCACTGAGCTATATCCCTGGCCCTTTTTATTTTTTGTTTTGAGACAGGGTCTCTGAGGTCACTGAGGGCCTCACTAAATTGCTGAGGCTGTCTCCAACTTGTGATCATCCTGCCTCAGCCTCCTGAGTTGCTTGGATTACAGGTGATCACCACTGTCCCTGGCCTCCAGCAATTATTTTGATTAGCTTGTTTCTAAACCAAATTTACCCCCACCCCTTAGTTCTCCAGCTCTGCCTCCTGGAACTTATCTGCATGGCTGACTTGCACCCCAAAATATCAGCATGTCCAAAGTGTGATGCATCTTATTCCACCCAAAAGCCTAATCTTACTCCTTCAGTAAGTATTAATATCAATTAATATTATTAATATTGTATGTGCTGCCTGGGTTAGAATATCTGTGCTGTATCTTCTCTCTTCACTCAAGCATTTAAGCGTATGTCCAGTGGAAAGTCAAACCCTACCATCCTGCCTTCCCAGTCTGCTTCATCACCTTAATTCAGGTCCTTGTCATCTCCCCTTTACCTTAAATACTCATCCTAGAGTTCTACTTCCTACCAAGTCCTTAATAACAAACAGTAACTCTAGAATAAAAGGACTGTAATTTAGAGGTATGGGAAAAACTTTAAAAGTAGAAAGGAACTCCAGAATCTTTGAAAGACTTTTTATTGTGTTAAAATATATATATATATATACACATATATATATATATATCCTTACCATTTTAACCATTTCTAAGTGTACAGTTCAGTGTCATTAAGTACATTCACATTATTGTGCATCACACTTTTAAATACTTTGGGTAAGCCAGGTGTATCCATAGCCATTACACTACCAGGTGATCTTCCTTTACTACTATGTCATTGAGTTGAGATAGTTATAGTCTAAACACACTTTCTCAGATACTTTCTAAGGCAAAATTTTCATGTTTTGTAAGCAGTTGATTCTTGCATACCAGATTGACATTAAACCTTTGTGGTAGACCAGTTAGGGTACCTTCCTGGTACATCATAGGTCCCTCTTCTCTGGGAATTCACAGGGTTGGGCCTCCAGTGGCCACATCAGAACTAGGTGTACTATAAGAACAGAACTGCCCTTATGCCCAGGTAAGAAAGTCTCTCTGCTTTGGCCATGCACTTTGAAAGTCCAGTATTATACAAACATGCACAAGAAAGCAATAGTGTATTTGAGAATACATGACCACCTCTGTTACTTAGGCTCTGACTTTCAGTGCTCTCATGACTATAGCTGATTAAAGCCCCTTAGCCAGTGCATCTAAATGCTTTGAAGGTGTAGATTGCGCTGCTACCTTGGAGTACAGGGAGAATTGAATAAAGTAAGAAGTTGGGGAAAAGACAAATTAATTTGCCAAATTCTTTCTTAGCATGAGTGTCATAAATACATTAAAGTGAATATCGTTTTCAGTAGGGCTTAGGGTCTATTTTTCTCTTCATATTCCAAAGTGTGTGTATTTTCAATACTTGTACATGAAAGTTAGAAAGCATTTTGCTATAATAAATAATTCATATTACTTTAAAATTTGCAGACATGGTATAAAAGAAATGTGCATGAAGTATGATACCCATTGTGTACATCAGCAACTAGAATATTAGAATTGTGAATAATTTTAGTAAAATTTCATAGAATTCATTAAAATTTTGAGTGCGATACAGTGGCACATGCCTCTAACCTCAACTATTTGGGAGACTGAGGCAGAATGATTGCAAATTTGAGGCCAGCCTGAGCAATTTATCAAACCCCTGTCTAAAAATAAATAAGGAATAGAATGCAGCTCAGTGATCAAGTGCTTGCTTAGTACGTGCAAGACCCTGGGTTCCATCCCCAGTACCACAAAATAAATTTATCAAGTTTTTAAGAACTAAACAACTTGAACTTTAATTAAATATTTTTTATTTAAAATGTTGATATTCATAATTATAATGTATTTGAACTTTGATAGATGTTAAATATTTTAGAAGAAAAATGACAAAACATCTTTAAATAATTTTTATTTTGTATTTGATTTCCATTTTTATTAAAACATTCAAATTGTATATATGTTGAATGCAATTTTTTAATCCTTTTTAACTGCTGTCTTTTGGAAACAATATTATTGGATGATTACAACACAATTTGATTTTATTGAGATGCAGGAATATTAAATTTCATGGAATAAGTAATAAATATTTAATAATCTACCAGCTGGATACAGAGCATCCAGTGAAGAACTCTGAGGATATGAGAGATGATGGATCCATTGAATTTTTTATGGCCATGTGAATCCAACCCTCTCAACTCATCCCTGCTCTGGACTGTGACATGAGCAGGAAATCAAATTTTAATATGTTAAAGTCACTAAAATTCAACAGTGTTTCTTTCAGCAGTTAATTTCCTCCTCCCATTAGGACAAATTGTTCCTCTTGTTCGTTTGTCTTCTCAGCCATTGTTTTGGCTAACAGATATCCTCTATCCATATGTAGAAAATAGATTGTACACATTGATTAAAATTTGGATGAACCCCTGTGAAGATGTACCAAGACTAAGAAGAGTCTCTATACTGAATGGAATATTACTCAGCCATAAAGAGAAATGAAATTATGGCATTTGCCAGTAAATGGATGGAACTGGAGACTATCATACAAAGCAAAATAAACCAGTTCCCCCCAAAAAGGCCTAAAGTTCTCTCTGATAATGCAGATGCTGGCTCAATAAAAGTGTGGTGGTAGGGAAGAACAGAAGTATTTTGGATTAGACAAAGGGGAATGAAGGGAAGGTCAGGGGAATGGGAACAGGAAATAGAATGAATCAGACATTACTTTCCTATGTTCATATACGATCCCATGACCAATGTAATTCCACATCATGTACAAACAGAAGAATGGGAAGTTGTACTCCATGTGTGTATGTCAAAATACATTCTACTGTCATGTATAACTAAAAAAATCTTACCTATTAAAAAAAGAGTCTCAGTGCTGGAATATTAGCTCAGTAATCCTCATGGATACTGGAACCAACTAAAGATGACAGGTATTGGGGGTGGAGGAAAATATAATGAAACAGGTATCAAAATTTCACTTGGAAGATGAGGAAATTGAAAGTAATGAAGACATCTACTTTAGACCAGCAGTACTGGTGAAGAAGATAGATCAACACTGGCTGAATATCAGCAGTTTTATATGGTTCAACATAATAACTCTGTATCAGGACACAAACTTAATAAAGACAACAACTTAGTATATCATGTAACAAGAAGTCTCCAGGGAGGGCAACTCCAGCCTTGGTTCATCGCATGACTCACTACTACATCATCAAGAACTGAAGTTCTTTCCATCTTTTACTTCACCATCCTCAGCATGTGAGCCCAGTCTTTGGAAAAAGCTCAGCTCCACTGGTGGCCCTAAAATGATTGTGGCAGTGTCAGGTGTCACATTGAGCCATGACAATATGGGTACTGGGCATTGAACGGGTGAAGGGTAATCACTAAGCTATACCCCAAGTCCTTTCTATTTTGAGAATTGGATCCTCTAAGTTGCTGAAGTTAGTCTTGAACTTGCAGCCCTCCCGCCTCAGCCTCCTGAGTTGCTGGGATTACAGGCATGCACCACTGTGCCCAGCACCATGCTTCACTTTTTAATCAATGAAGAAAGCTTTCCTAGAAGCTACCAGACTCCTTCACACACCATTGGCCATGATTAAGTCACATGCCTTTTCTAAAACCAATCACTTGCAAGGGAAATGTGATCACCACAATTTCCTTGGACCGGTGGTTCACAGTCCCACAGCACATCCCACAGTCCCACAGCACATCCCACAGTCCCACAGAATTACTTGGAAGAGAAGGGAGAGAATTACTTGGAAAAGAAGAGACAGCTAGGAAAAGGAGTTTGGGTAATACCAGAAGGTGAGGGACGGACAAGAGAAGGGGAGAGTGAGAAAGATAAAGAAGATGGGACACACAGAAACCAAATGGAAAGAGAGAAATCAGAAATTGTAAATGTTTTGAACAAAAATCAAGTCATTCCAAAATATTCTGCAGTGTTTTTGTGAAGCAATACAACTGAAATGGGAAGAGGTATTTTATTTTCTTAGGACGACAACACAGGTGCAGGTGGAAGAGGAATGGTGGAGAATTTTCCCAGCACAGGGACCCTCAAGCTGGCCCCACTTGGTCTTGGCCAAAGTGGTTTTGTAGCAGCCCCTGGTGTTCTCACAAGGGGTGGGCTCCATCCAGAGAGTGGGGATCTGGGACAGAAGCCTGATCTCCATACACAGGTGAGGGCTGCAGAGTAGACAGCAGAGTTGGGGTTCAGACCACAGATGGGGTGCTGGGTAAGTAGGAGGTTGACAAGGATTAGAGAAGAGATGTCTTTTCGGATAGATGAGGAGACCTGATGCTGGGGAGTGGGTCCTCTCCAGAGGAAGCCACCCCAAGGCCTTGTCCAGGGTGATCCTTGCCCCTGTGAGTAGACAGGCACCACCATCTTCCAGGATGCAGAATCATGAAACCTTTAGCTTCCCAGCTTCCTGCTCAGGACTCCTTGACCTCTTCCTCAGAGCATGCATGTGGCACCATAAAAGAGGGATAGAAACATTTATAAACTCAGGTCAGTCCTTGAAACTATACCCCTAGCCCTTCTGCTCCCACAGGATTTGGTGATACCAATGATACACCCCTAGATTAAAACTGACCTAACTCTTAGCAAGTGAGAAATGACCTCTTCCCACGCCCACAGGAAAAGAAAGACCTTGACCAGAGGGCAGTGTGCTAGACATTGTTGCACAGATCTCATAGAGGACTGAGAGGATCAAGATCACCCTGAGATTTAAAATAAAAAGAAATGGAATTGCTGGATAGAATTGGTTTCACCATTGCTTCCACTTGTACCAGTCATGCTTAAAAATATCTCTGTTTTTCTACGTTTTTGCCAAAATTTACTAAGCTTTCTGATTCTTTTTAATTCTTGTAAAGGGTATTGATCCAGGGATGCTTTACCATTGAGCTACATCCCCAACCCTCACTAAATTGCTTAGGGCCTCACTGAGTTGCTGTGCCTGGCCATGAACTTGTGATCCTCCTGCCTCAGACTCCTAAGTCACTGGGATAATAGGTGTGCACCCATTGCACCTGGACAAGCTTTCCGATTTTGACAATCTACTGGTCAAAGATGATATTGTAACATCTTGCTTTAATTTGCCTTTCCCTGATTACAAGTGAGGTTGAACATCTTTATTTAGGTATAGATTCATTTCCATTTCTTATGTAAATTTTTTCTTTGTATCTTTTTTCATTTTTGTAGGTACTAGAGATTGAACCCAGAGGCATTCTACCATAGAGCTACAGCCCCCAGCCCCATTTATTTGATATTTTGAGGTAGGGTCTAAATTGCCCAGGCTGGCCTTGAACTTGCAATCCTTCTGCCTCATCTTCATAAGTAGCTAGGATTATAAGTGTGTCCCACCATTCACTGTGGCTCCTCTTTATAGCAAAGTTCTCTTTTGGGTTTAATGTCTTCTTATTGAGAAGTAGAAATTCTTTTTGTATTATAGGTACTATCCTGGTATATTCCTTTGTCATATAGATAGACATAGGTGAGATAGATATAGATATGCTTGCAGCGGCACACCACTCAGTTTCCCCTCTTCAGAAATGAAGCACTCCTTCCTCCACATGCCAGAAGCATAAGTTACTAACAGCTCTCATCTACGTCTTTCTCTTGAACTTGCCTTCACCAAAAAGACGTTTCACCCAGATCTTGCTTCCTTCCTGTAAGCTGTCCACATCTGTTGACAGATTACTGTGGAGATATAAAAGTCAATCTCCTTTCCTCAATTTAGGGCAACTTAGCTCCAGGACTCCCTGTGGTATAAGATCATCTGATCCTTAATTATGACTGCATTACAGTTCCCTTTCCTACTGCCTAATCCTACTTCAACCATAGGTGTCGACCCAAAGAGAACTCCAAAAAACTCTGTGGGGTTGGAATTGTGGCTCAGTGGTACAGCACTTGCCTAGCACTTGTGAGGCCCTGGGTTCAATCCCCAGCACCACATAAAACAAAATAAAATAAATGTATTGTGTCCATCTACAACTAAAAATATTTTTAAAAACCTCTTTGTGTGCAAATATCCATCTGTTTCCCAGCATAATTCACCTGACATATTATAAATATGTTCAAATCACTCAATTTTTCGCTTTGGTATTAAACTCTTGGTGTGATTTTTAGATATATCCCTCTATTCCCACGTTATTCATGTCTTAAGAAGGCCTTCTTCTAAGGTCTTTAAGGTACTCTTCTACATTTTTCCTAAACTTTCTAAATGAAAATTTTGTTTTCTTTGAGCAGTTATTGGTCCAAAACCATGTATTGAATATCCCCCCTTTTTTTTTCACTGATTTGAAATGCCACCTTTGCACCTCCCCCTTCTTACATGGCTCTTCACCCCTTGCTACAGCTGAACACATCACAGTAAGCGTACGACCCATGCCAAACCTGGGAGTTTTAAAAATTCTAGCCAGGTGCTGGGGTGCACACCTGTAATCCCAACAGCCCTCAAGTCTGAGGCAGGAGGATTACAAGTTCAAAGACAGCCTCAGCAACTCAGCAAGACCCTGTCTCAAAATAAAAAATAAAAAAGGGCTGGGGATGTAGCTCAGTGCTTAAGCACCCCAGGGTTCAATCCCTAGTACCTAAATAAATAAATAAATGACATAGCTTCGGTGTTTCTTCAATGATAGAAATCAGGAGTGTGAAGCTTGAGAAATGTCAACAGCCAAGATTTTTGCCACTTAGTCTAAAGTCCACATTCAGAGAAAGGCAAATAGGAGAGGGAGAGAAACCTGATAATTCTTACTGCTTGAGTTCTAGTCATTTCTGAGATACACTCCTGCTCTTTCCGACTTTTCCGTTTTAACCTTTCCTTCAGCAAATGTTCCATGCTTTGGGGCCTGAGCTTTTTCAAAGTGGGTATCTATCCTGTAACTAAAAGACACCAAAATCACAAGGAGATCCTCCAAGGCTTGGAACTCCTAGTGACATCGGATGCAGAGCTGAGCTGACACAGGCCAGACAACTGCCAAAGACACCTGTGGCAGCTAGCGATTGCTTAGGCAATCTGTGCTCTGAAACCACGCATGTCTTCACTTTCATAGATCTCTTTCATTGCCTTCTCTCTTGCTTTCCCAGGGAAGTGCTGTTTTGAAGAAATGTAGGACAGTCTCAGTCAAACCAAAGGGAAAAGAAATGTTTCTACCCTTGGGTCCACCTAGCTAAGGGTCCCAGAGCCCAAGAGAACCCAGGAATAGTGACCACAGTGGAACAGGGACAGTTAGAGAAGCACCTGGGAGAGAAGTCTGGGCTGACTGTAATTCTTGAGCCCTTCACATCCAGGACCTTGTCTTCTGACTACCTAGGGTCACTCTGCTGAGGCAGGAAGGCATATCCACATCCAAGCACAAGTAGAGGGAAGGAAACAGCCTCCGTGTTCACAGGAGACTCTCCAAAGCTGAGATAGGAGGGTCAAACGGTGTCTCAACCACTGATTCCCAGCAGTAATGGTGCTTTCCCTTGCCTCACTCGTTAGCTTGGGGCAAGTCTCTCCTGGAAATGCAACAAGAGGCCAGGCCTGGAACTTGTTCTCGCCCAAAACAAGCAGACTGAACGATACTTTTAATGTTGGGCAGGAAGCTGGAGAGGCAAGATGTAGCCTGAGCACAGAGTGATTCCTAAGGTATAATGCTGAAGGCGGATGGGTCTCCTGGGAGCACCCGAGCAACCCAAGGAATGGTGGAGTCTGGAGTGTGACTGCCACTAATACCAATGCCAGTGTGATGTCCCAGATGTGGCAGCCAGTCTACATTTATTTATTTATTTATTTGGGGTACTGGATTTTAACCCATGGATACTTAACCACCGAGCCACATCCCCTGTCCTTTTCTTCTTTTTTGAGACAGGGTCTCACTAAATTGCTTAGTGCCTCCCTAAGTTGCTGAGGCTGGCTTTGAACTTGGTGATCCTCCTGCCTCAGCCTCGTGAGCCAATGGGATTACAGGTGTGCCTCACCGTGCTCAGCCAGAGTCAGCTTCTTGCAGCCCATGCAATGCTGTGTTTCTTTTACCTATAGCCAGCCCCCTCTGACCTCAAGCCTGCCCCCTCGCATCCCTGTTGCCACTGCTTATCTCAGACCCGGCGCATGTGCCTGGCATACACGTGTGGTCCTTGCTCTCTCACACCTGTTGTTCGCTGCACCAAGAGCAGCCCAGCATGCTTGCCTTCCACATCCCCGCTCAGGTTTTCTGTTTGTCCAGCCCAGAGAAGATGTTCAGGATCACCATCCATATCCTGTGTGCCATCTTCAACCTCGTGTTTCCTCAACCTTTTCCTCCTCTTTCTTCTCTTCACTCTTCCTCAGCTTTTCCACCAGGCCCAACAGCCTACGAGGCACAGAGCGTAGGTCCTCATAGTGAACATACATGGTTGCTTCCCAGAATTATTCCTTCCCTTTACCTGTGCATGTTCCTGAATTTTTCCTCAGGGGGATTTGCCATTTCCTTCACCATGGGAAGCGGTGGGGAACGGCTGCCAAGAGTTCAGGCTCTGCATTCTGACTACGGGGCTCCAGTCTGTTGCTAAGCAGATGTAAGAACTCTGGAAAGCTTCTTAATTTTTCTATGCTTCAGTTCCCCATCTGTAAAATGGAGATAGCAGCAGTCACCACCCCAAAGAATTCTTTTTTTTTTTTTTTTTGGAACCAGGGATTGAACTCAGGGACACTCGGCCACTGAGCCACATCCCCAGCCCTATTTTGTATTTTATTTAGAGACAGGGTCTCACTGAGTTGCTTAGGGCCTCGCTAAGTTGCTGAGGCTGGCTTTGAACTCGGATCCCTGTGCCTCAGCCTCCTAAGTTGCTTGGATTCCAGGCATGCGCCACCGTGCCGGCTCCAAAGAATTCTTGTGAGAATATCCAACCCTAATTAATGTACGTGCTTTAGCTACTATTCTTTCTCACTGGGTGAGGTGGGTGGGAGGGGCCCCAGCTCTCGGTGTGAGTTGGAATTGACTTAAGCCAAGGAACATAGCCCATCCCTGCCCAAAGTGATGGCTCAGGAGGGAGCCCAGTATTCTATTCAGGCTAGTGTGCCTCAAGGAGATTTGCTGTGTCTCCTGGAAGGAAAAGCTTCATCTCTTTTCAGGACCAATTCTCTTTCCTGGATTTGAACAAACCTATAATAAAAAGTAAATTGTAAGATAAACAGAGAAAATCAAACTCCAGGTATAAATGATATTTAGGAATTACTGATGTTAGGAGTAATAATGATGTGGTTTTATTTTTTAAAAAAGTTCTTATCTAAAAACACACTAAAGAATTTGTGGGTGAGTGGTATGATACCCCAAGGCATTTTGCAATACCTCACTCTCACTTGCCAAAAAATGTCATAAGGGAAATAGATGAGACAAGATTGACAACATGATGATAATATTGAAGCCAGATGATGGGTACATGGGTATTCAAGGTAGTATTTGCTCTATTTTTGTGTATTTGAAAATGTTAATAGGATTGGGGTATAGCTCAGTGGTAGAAGACTTACCTAGGGTGGGTAAGGCCCTGGGTTTGATCCCCAGCACCACAAAAAGAGAGAGAGGGGGAAGGAGGGAGGGAGGGAAGGAGTGTGTGGGGGGGAGAGATTTAATAATAAAAAGATGCTTTTAAAAAAAGGCTACTCGCCAGGCGCAGTGGCGTGCGCCCGTAATCTCAGCACTTGGGAGGCTGAGGCAGGAGGATCGCAAGTTCAAAGCCA
>JAJEJO010003399.1:101376-203063 GCA_020662805.1 Glaucomys volans
AAAAAAAAAAAAAAAAAAAAAAAAAGGCTACGTGAGCTGGGCACAGTGGCACATGACTGTAAGCCCAGCAACTCAAGAGGCTAAAGCAGGAGGATCGTGAGTTCAAAGCCCTAAGAAACTTAGCAAGACCCTGTCTCAAAAATTAAAAATAAGTAAATAAAAAGATGTGTCTCAGGGGTTCAGGGGTTAAGCACCCCTAGGTTCAATCAATTCCTGGTACAAAAAAAAAGAAAACTTTATCTTAAAAAGTAACTTAAAAAACCTACTTGATATTGAAGGAAAAAAAAAAAACATTTTGTCACCAAATGCCCTTTGGAGGCTTTAGAGCTAGAGCCAATTAATGTGGTTTCTAGGGTCAACTGCTGAAAGATGAGTTACATCTCCTTTCCTCTTCTTGGTGACCTTTAGGACCTGAGTCAAGAAGCAGGTCATCTGGTCCACAGTATAGAGGAGGAGGCCAGAAGGAAGAAGAGCTGTGAACGTAGGGAGAGGGGTTATTGGGGCTTGGTTTTTCAGCATCTGCGTGTCGAATTAAATGAAATCCCACCAATGGTCTTACTCTGGTAGAGTTGAGCAGCTGTGTTTTAATCCACTATTTTCACTTCTCAGCTAATAAAATGCTAGTTTTAGAAGAAATTTGAGAAAATACCCAATTGGGCCATCTTATTTTGCACCCAGATGCAATATTCTAAGAAAGTGATGGGTGAGTGGCTGGGTGGGTAGGGTGAGATACAGCTCACTGAACTGGTAGGCAGGCTTCCCCTCTTTGCCTCATCTCCCTGAAAAAACAGAAAGGCAATAAGATGAATGCAAATCTTTATTTTATCTAAAAATTGAGGTAAAGGGAACTCTATAAAAAGAAACCATCTGCACAGTGGAAAATGGGAAGGCCCAGCTTCACCTCTAGTTCCAGGATGCTCAGAAGAAGAAATCAAATTTGGCCAAGGTTAGCCATGATCTTCTTGAGTTGATCCACACTCCAGGGTTGTGATTAGCATTCCAAAGAGGAAAGAGGTCAGTTAAGAGTTTGAGCCTATAGCTCCTGTTAATAGGTGGTGCTGCTGCTCCTGTCACCTCAGCTGAGCATGCACACTGGTGTTTCTGGTGTTGGTGAGGAAATTGACCCAACTTCCCAGGCTCTTCTGCCACCCCATTCCCAGTCTGGGATTTGCTCGGTCCTTTTGCCCCACAGGGCTGCTGACTCTCCATGTCTTCCAGAATGGTCTCTAGGTGTGAACATCTTGTGCCAGGAGCCAGTATCACATGAGGGCTGGTGTATCAAGGTCTCCAGAAAGGTCAGGAGGATCAGAACAGGCAGCATTTGCAGGAGGACAATCCTTTCGAGTTGGCCTTCTCTTTGGTCCCCTTTCATTATGGCATGGATTTGGCCTGTTAAAGACATGGCTTTTTGACCAGCTAGCTACTCCCACTGGATTCCTAGAAGCTCACAGCTGACATTCCACAAGCGCTCAGCTGTTTTGTTATTTCGGGCCCTTGGAGACACCCAGGTCCTCTTGCAGTCACTGGAAGGCAGAGATGGGAGGTGAACATTAGGAGTGAGAATTGGAGTCTGAGAATGCTTGTGATCTCTTTCTCTAATGTATTTCTAAGTGTATTAATCATAACATACTGGATTCAAAGAAACCATATTAAAATTCACTTTAAAAATATTTTAAAAATAAATTTGGAATATAGTGACACATCTGGCTTCTTTATTAATGTATTCTATCACAAATTGTAGCATCAAGATTAATAACCTTGGATTTCAAAGTATGGTGAGCAGAAGTGGCATTATGATATATGTAACAACTGCAATGTTATATAAAATGTTTGTAGTTCTATTGGTGATAAAGTCACAGGTATCACTATTGCTGAAAGGGTTCACTGCCTACATTCACAGTTAAAAGGAAGGCTAAGTTTCAGTTGAAAAGTTATGAAATTAAAGATGAAATTATTTTCTTATTCCAGTTTACAGATTCATTGAATTCTATCCACAGATTCACTGTGTTCCATGAGCCCTAGACTAAGTGACCCTGTTTTGTTTTAGAAGGATAGAGAGGACTAGAGGGATAACAGGAGTGGAGTGAGGAAGAACACAGTTCTCATAGTGCTTTTTAAATTTTTTGCTGTTGTTTTGTTGCTCTGTGTGTGGGGAAGGGTTGTTTGTTTCTTTTGTTTTGTTGCTTAGCAGTCTTGAGGACTGAACGTAGGGTTTTACACATGCTAGGCAAGTGGTCTACCACTGAGCTACATCCCCAGCCTTTTTTTCCCCAGACCTTTTTGGTGTTTTTATTTTGAGGCTAAGTTGCCCAGGCTGACCTTGAACTTGAAATCCTTCTGCCTTAGTCTCCCAAGTCACTGGGATTACAGACACGTATCACCACACTTGCTAACACCTGATTTTTTAATAATATATTTTTTCTAATTATGAAAGTTTTATATGACCTTTGGAAAGCATAGTACTGATAAAAGAAGAAACACCTATCATTTAGCTGCTTTTCTTCATAACTTTGTTTGCTTTGTTCCTGTATAAATAGATACAGTCTTTTTTATAAAATTGGAATCATATCACATTCACTTTGGGGAGGATATCTTTCTCCTGTTAAAAACACATTTAATTATCCATTTGTATACAATGTGTCAAAATGCATTCTGTCAATTAGAACAAATTTTAAAAATTAAATATATATTTAATTGTAAAAATAACAAATACATAGATCTTCTAAAAAATTTTAAATAATAAAGAAAAACCTAAAATAAAAAGTTGAACTCCTACTTTATGTACCACCTGACTCTACCTCAGACTTCTTTGAAGTAACCACTACTACCTAGTGGCTGAGTATTTATTTACAATGAATACTTATATAGTTTTGTACTATAGGTTTTTTCCTCACATTATATTACCAACATCTTCCCATTAATTAAACACTATTTGACAATGCTACATTTAATGATGGCATAATATTTTGTCGCAGCTTTACAACAGTGACTTAAACACTGAGACTCTAAAGTAGATTTGTCCAACAGAATATGATGCAGCCAGGCTCTGTGGCCCATGCCTGTAATCCCAGTGGCTCATGAGGCTGAGGCAGGAGGATCACAAGTTCAAACTCAGCCTCAGCAAAAGCAAGATGCTAAGCAACTCAGTGAGACCCTGTCTCTAAATAAAATACAAAATAGGGCTGGGGATGTGGCTCAGTGGGTAAGCACTCCGCAGTTCAATTCCCCAGTACCAAAAAAAAAAAAAAAGAAAGAAAGAAAGAAATAAGATGCAAACCATGTGAGCCACACATGTAATTTAAAATTCTGTCTACTAGCCACACTTAAAAAGAAATGGGTGAAATTGATTTTAGTAATATATAATGTTAACCCATTATAGCCAAACCATTTCATCATGTAACCAATATAAAATTATGAATGAGATATTTTCATTTCTTTTTCCATACTATGTCTTCAAACTTTAGTGTGCATTTTATATTTATAGCACATCTCCATTTGGACTAGCCCTATTTCAAGAATTCAATGGCCACGTGTGGCTACTGGCAATAGCACTGAACAGCACCACACTGAAGTCAAAGTGCCTGGGTATAAATCCCAGCTCAATGAATTTGAGCAGTTCCTTAATTATCCTGTGCTTCTGCCTCTCAGAGCTGTGATGATTGTTTGAACTAATACACATAAACACTTAGAAGAGTGTCAAACACACTATAAGAACTCAAGCAACATTAGTTATTAGCATTCATCCATTTCCCTGTTGTTGGACACTGAACTTATTTTCAGTGTTTCATTTAAGTGGTGCACTGATGAATAGCCTTCAAGAAAGTGGGACAGCAGAGCGAACTTAAGCCATGGAATGGGATGGAGATTTAATCCTGGTCTTTCCTTTATTCCCAAACTCTGATTGCACATTCAGTTTGCAATAAGATACAATACTGACATTTCTATTTCTATATTCCAACAGATAATGCCAATCTTGATAGCATTGGGACAGAGTTGACACTGGAGAGAGAGATGATCTTCCCCCAACAACTTTGTGCTAAGTGGTATCACACAATTCATGAATCAAATAAAAAAAAGCTTAAAAGAGGAGGAAAAGGATCCAGAGAGCCTGCTAACAATATTCTTCCCATAGCATAAACAACAGGGGTAACCTTCAACAGCTTTCAGAAAGCTACAAAGCTTACATGGAAAAGTGGCACCTCGGTATAAAATAGAGCTATAAAAGCAATTCTTTCTAACCTAAGTTTCCTTGGAAAAGGAACTACAGTTGGTTTGCAGGCCCACCCCAAACCTGTATTCCATCAACAGACACAAATGCAGGGACTCGGTGCAAAGCCCAGGAGTCCCGTGTCTCACGCATACACAGGAGGAAGAGGGCTGAGGAGGAAACCCACACTGCCGCCACACACCTGAAATACTTGCCACTCAGAGGCTCCAGGCCCTCAGCCAGGGCACAGTGCAGGCTGGTCTGCGCCCCCTCCCGTGTGGTCTTGACAAATGGGGAAAAGAGCCTCCAGAACAGACACAGCAGGAAGGAGTGCCGGACCAGCTCAGAGCTGACGATGCCCGGGTGCACTGCGTAGGTGGTGACTCCCGTGCCTAGGGCAAAGAGGGCACAGTCAGACTAGACACACGCTCTGAGCTCAGGAAAGCGCTCATCCGTGCAGCAGAACACACAAATGGGAATAGAAAACTCGGGAAACCCAACCCCAGGGTCCAGAAGTTACCCCTGGTAGCCAGGCAGAATGTACCCAGTAAGGAATTGATCTCTTCTAGAATGATTAATTGCCTTTTGTGCTCCAAAAGGAGGACCTGGTTCAATGGCCTTCTATTTCAATGACACCTTTATACCAGGGCTAGCTAAAGTACTACTAATAAAAAAAAAAACATGTAAGTAGATATATCAATTATTAACAGTAGAATCTTTACCACTGTTACACCTGAGGGGCTCAGGAGTAGTGATCTGATTGGAAGGTAGAGGAGCAGGGCCTAGTTGTGAGGTGCATTTGCCCAGCAAGCACATTTTATGTAGGTTAAGGGTGTTGATGGAAATTATTGGAAATGAACCTGCTCCCAAGGCATCCCCTGGTGTGACCACTATTTTCTGTACTTATTATGCAACATTCTTTACCTTCATTGCCTCATTTAATGAGGTTTGTGAAGTAGGTAATATTAAGATGCCCATTACATTTTATAGCTCAGGAAACTGAGTCACAGAGAGAGTAAGTAAATTGCCCAAGGTCATACATAGCAGGTTACAGGACCAAGGTCTGAACCCAGAGGCAGAGAAAAGAGTATGGGCTTCAGACCTAGGATTTCTGGGTCAACTAGGAAAATACCTATCTCTTCACTTGTAGGAGGAGGGGGAATAACAGCACCCACCCCATAGGAATGTTGAGGATTAAATTAGTTAACACAGAGTATGGCACAATAAATTCCCAATTGCTGTTATAATTATTATTTGTTTTTAGGATTACCCTGTTCTTCTGCCCCTGGTATTCTAATAGTAAACACTGTTGTTCTCAAACCCTTGTTTATTCACTATAGCAAATGGTCCCCCAGATTCTCAGATGTCAGAACCAGCAGCTTGTGTAAAACTCCTGGGGAGCACAGAGTTATCAAGTATTAAGAGCCAGACTCACCTATTCTACCACAAAAGAGACAAATTCAGGGAGGTTAATGGGACATGTCCACATACACAGAGGGCTAGTATGAGGTAGAACAAGAAGTCAGACCCCAGGGCCTGAAATCTAGCCCTAGCTCCTGATCACTCCTCCAAGCAGTGCCAGCCCTGTAGCTTAGCTCCCTATGTGACTTGATTTCAACAAATGGCATAAAGAAGGAAGCACCCTTAATTTAAAGCAGAACTTCCATTTCTGACTCCTTCATTTACCATATAATTCTGAGTTGGCTATTTTCTTGGACTTCAGTTCTGACCTATGAAATAGGAATAATAATATCCACCCTGCCTGTTACAAAAGGTCGTTGTGAAAGTCAAATGAGATAACAGATACGAGATAAAATTTGACATACATGTAACTTTATAAAGTTCCTAAATCCCATTCAATCAATATTAAGTTCTCTGGAGACAAAGACTATTCTGTTTATAGTTTATAACCTCATTCTCCTCAGCACACAAAGCTATTACTGAAATGTGCATGTCTGACAGCCTAACCTCAGAAGTTCTTGTGAACCTCTTGTCTGGACAGGGACACTGTTTCTGTCATTTTAACCCTGGCCCTTTCTCCAGACTTACCTTGGATCCTCTTGGCCAGCTCACGAGTAAAAAGCACATTGGCCAGCTTGCTGTGGCAATAGGCAAGACCACTGCAGTAGCGCTTCTCACCCTGCAGGTCATGGAAGCGAATCTTGCCAACATGGTGGACTACTGATGACAGGTTCACCACCCGTGCAGGAGCGGACTCCTTCAGCCGCCCCAGGAGCAGATGGGTGAGAAGGAAGTGACCTGCAGAGAGAGCCAGCAGAGAGATTGATGGCAGCCTAGGCTCAGGGTGTGGGAGCTGATGACAGGACTTCAGCATTAGCTCACTATTTTCTGGGTGTGAACAAATTCTGATGCCATGAATAACTTTGTGCTAATGGTCATTTGATCCAAGTTAGCGGATTCTCCAAAGCAAGGGCCAGAGCTGGACTATGGTAAAGCAATATTAATCTTTATTTTTTTGTATATCTGTTTTTGCCTGAGTCAGGAAAAAAAATCCACCTGCTCTCTGACCATGATTGTTTAACTGTGGACCCAGGTATACTCTTGTACAGAGGAAGGATAGGAGAGTCAGGGAAAATGACATTTGCCTAGGATCACAGAACAAGTTCCATACACTCTTCTCTAAAACCATCACCTTGAACTCTGAACCCCCATATGCCTTGTACCTCAAATTCTTGAGGTTTTCCTGTCCCCCATGGACCAGTCCTTGACTTGTTTGCATCTCATAGGATTTGACTCCTCTAGTCACACCCAAATTTCTACATACCCCAGGCCTGGTCCTGCCTGGCAAAACCTGCACAGTCATTATCCCATCAAAGAATGATGTTTTCCTTCTGAGATTTGGTGTTTCTCTCTCTCTCTCTCTCTCTCTCTCTCTCTCTCTCTCTCTCTTCTGAACTGGGGATTGAAGAGCCTTGCACATGATAGACAAGCATTCTACTACTGAATTATACCCCCGACCCTTTTTTATTTTTTATTTTGAGACAGAGTCTAAGTTGCTCAGGTTAATCTTAAACTTGTGATCCTGGCTTAGTCTCCCCAGTAGCTGGGACTACATGCCTGTGCCACACAATTCTCAGCTGAGATTTGTGGCTTCTAAATGGGTAGAAGGGCCTCACTGTTTAGACTGGTTAGGAGAGGGACAATGAAAACAAGCAATGTGTCCAATCTATTGGAACACTGAAATCTAAAGGGACCACCTTAGATTCTCAGCACTGACATAGGACCATCTTCCTCTAGAGAACAAGGGGATACACTTTATTTTGGAGTAATTTGTGTAGACTTACCCAAATGGTTGACTCCCAGGTGAGTTTCAAAGCCGTCTGCTGTCTTAGAATATGGGCACAGCATCACTCCTGCGTTATTGATCAGAATATGGAGCTGTTTTTCCTCTGCCAAGCACAACCAAGGACATCCTGTGTTAGTGAGGAGACCACTAGCTGCCTGTCAGTCCTGCGTATTTGCCCCTTGCCTTTTCCAAAAACACTATTCATTGGAGCAAGGTTATCTATCACTCATTCTGTTCCTTTCTTCTAAGATAAGGTATTGCCTAGCAGTCAACAACTACCCCTTGTCTGGACCTAGTTCAGTGGTACTCAATAACCATTATCATTGGGTTTCTAGTTTTAGTTGCTTATATCTTCCTGGACTATGTTTATTCATTTATTCAGCATGCGTGTACTGCCTACTGACTTTGGGCCGAGCCCACTCTTCTGGGTCCTAAGAATCCACTGGTAAAGCAAAGCAAAGCAGACTTGGTCCCTGTCCCTCGTGGATTCTATAGTTCTTGGTAGAAGCTGGTCATTTTTCAAGACCAGGAAGAATTTTGGCAGTGGCACAAATTCATCTAGTGCCTGTGGCCGCAGAAGGTTGATTTTCTGGATGAAAGAAGAAAGTGGCATCAGGGCCACACCTTGATGCCAAGGTACAAGCCCAGACTGGAGCCAACACCTCCAACATTCCCACTGCAGAGCAAAAAGTCGATAAGGATCCTGCCCAGCTTGTCCACCCACCATCCTCTTGCCAATTCCCTGTCCTGCTGGTTCCTGTAGCAGAACCTGCCCAGTGGGATCATGACGGTTCTGATGCAAGGGCCAGAGATGGTCCAGGGTAGAACAGCCATTCCCTGATTTCTTCACCACCCCTGGGGCCTCACCTGCCAGGAAACCCTCAGCAAAGGCTCGGATGGATTTGGTGTCAGATAGGTCCAGCTTCCGCACCAGCACCTGGGAGTTCTTTGTATCTGCCCGGATATCACTGGCAGCAGATTCCCCTTTCAGTACATCTCGGCAGGCAATGTATACTCGGGCTCCTGGGCCAAGACAAAAAGGGCAATGTGTTCAGATTCTAGGATGAAAAGGAGGAAAAATAAGTGAGCTTAGGACTGATGGGCAGAGCGTTCTCTCAGCCACCCCTAAAACCATGGAGGGATCACATTGCTACTTCCAGGTGCTTCTGGGAGCATTGCTCAGTCTTCTTGCCATTGGCTTACCCCCAGGCTGGGAACCCTGGTTTTACAATCCTATATTTAATGCTGTTTAGCATATCCTATTAGAATAACTGACTTGACAAATATTCCACATGGACATCATTGTTTTCCTTTCTTTATATAATAGGGAAGGAACAGGGAGGAAGGGAGGTGTTGAAAGCCAGAGTAAGTTAGTGTCATGTTGAACTTGAATCCCAGGTTCCTTGAATTCCTTCGGGAGCTTCCAAGCCCAGGAGGAAGGGCGGAGCCCTCAGTGAGGAGGGCAGGAGGCAAGGCTGTGCAGAGGCAGAAGAGGAAGGACTCACCTCTGCGAGCCAGCTCTCTGGCCGTCTCCTTGCCGATGCCTGTGTTGGCGCCAGTGATCACCACTACCTTCCCTGGAAGCTGCGTGTTTGTTTTACATACTCCACCAGCAAAAAATTTCCTGTCAACAAGGGAAACAAAAGCATCACACGCCATCTTTCCCAACCCCACACTGAGATGCATAACATAAAACCATCCAGACTCTGAGAAGGATATCTTTTACTTTGGAGTCAGGAGGCCAGAAAAAGATAATCTGCATAGGACATTTTTCCTACTGGGCAAGGTAGTGGCCAGCTCATAAGTGCAGTTGGAAAGTCATGTGCCCAGAGACTACAAATGATCACGTGGGCAAACAGACTAAGTGCTCTTGAGACGGAGCCAATGGGGACTTTCCTTGTCAAATAACAAAGACATCTAACACTTATCTCTACAGGTTCCCAGGTCAACTTCCTCTTGTGACCCACATTCAGAAGACAGGAGTGACGAGCATTAGTGGGATGGATGGTCCTGAGCCCTCAGTCTCCAACAAGCATCTCTGTGAGTAACTGAGGAACAGCACCCCGGAGGGCAGCACACAGATGGCTGGCTCTCCTGTTCTAGAGAGGAGGGCATCCTCACAGTTTTAGCCATCACATTACAGACTTCATTCTGGCCCGTGTCACACAGAAAGAAAACTTCCTTTGTTGACTTTTTAAGTTAAAGAGAGTGAGAGAGAGACTAGAAAGGGGCAGAGCTCACAATTCTAAGCATCATTTGACTGCCAGGCACCAGGTTAGGTGCTTTCCATACATAATTTATCTTAATCCTCTCAACCACTCCAGTATTATCTCTACATGACAGTGGAGAAAAATAAGGCCCAAAGACGTTAAAACCACATCTCATGGTGGTAGAACTGGAATTTGAACCCAGGTCTCTATGCTAGAACCTAAAATGACACTTTGTCCCTGATCCGTCCATTTAACCTTCTTTATCATCAGTAATTTTAAATTCTCTATTCAGTGTACACATTTCTTTGACACCTCCAGAAGTCCCAGGCTACAGAGTCATCCCAGAACATTTATTGAGGTTATCAGAGGGAAGAGTTGGTCTACTTCCCAGGGTGCCTGGTGCTTAACGATGAGTCCCTCAGCAATGTCCCCTGCCATACACACAACCTAGCAGGGCCACCTTGATTAGGGACAAGAGAAGAAAGGGAGAGCTTCGGAGAAACTCAAGGGAATCACATGAAAGAGCCATGACTCTTCCTGAGGTGACTCTAGCTACTTAGTCATTCACTCAGCCTTCCTCTAGCATCAGAACTCAGATCAGCCCCACCTCCACAGCCCCAGTCCTCCCTTCTCATTTTCCACCATGGTATCCATAACCTCTCTTTCTTTCCTGCCTCTTCTGCTCTAACTTTCTCTCCCTCAGCCTCTTTCCCCGTCTCTCTTTTTCAGCAAGAGAGAAAAAGCTCTCAATGCAGGGTTTTGTGAGCCAGCGTTATAAGTTGTTGAATTAAGACAAACCTGATGGATGGACCTGTCACATACAAGAGCGAAAGGAAGGAGGTGAGCAATCCCAAGATAACCAGCATGTTTTCAATGTCTTTAGTTGCTGCCACTCCAGCTTCAACAGCGACTCTGGCTCGGGCTCAGGATCTGGCTTCAACTCTTGGCCGCTTCAGCTGCTTCTTGCTCCTCTCACACCTAGGCTTTCAGCAACAGCTTGGCTCTAAGCGGAACCCAGAATCCTATTTAAATCCGAGAGCTGTCAGAGCAGAGCCTCCTGGGAGATGTAGTCCTGGAGCAGAGGGAATAGAAGAAAGATTAGAGCCTTATACTTATTGCAAAGAGAATTTGGGGGAAACTGGAGTAATTGTCCCCTAACTCTGCCACCTCCAATTATGTCTTCTTTCTAGAAATGTTTTCTCCCAACCAACCCACTTCTATTCCTGTAAGAGAAAATACTTAAAACTTTAGCAACAGACCTCATAAAAGCCGGGCATGGTGGTACATGCCTGGAGTCCCAGCAATTAGGAGGGGGAGGCAGTAGGATTGCGTTAGTCCAGCAGTTCGAGGCCAGCCCCAGGCAACATAGTGAAAACCCATCTCAAAAGCGAAACAATGCACAACACCAGACGGTATGATGCTTGAAGTACATGTGTGATGAAATTGAAAGGTGAAGAAGAAACTCTCAGAGGAATGGTAAGAGAGATCAAGAGAGTGGTTACCCTTGAGAGGAAGGAGCAGTGACTGGGAAGGACTGGCTGGAGCTTCAGGGGGATTGGCAGTGTTCTCATCTTTGATCTGGGTGCTAGTACACGGGTGCATTCACTGTGAAAATGTGTTGAGTCATACACTTTTGATTTGTGCATTTTTCTATGCCTTATGTTATACTTTGATGGAGTTAACACACCTATTCACGTATCTACATACAAGCTTGGAAAAGTTACCAAACGTCTCTGTTAACTCAGTTTACTCACTTGCACAATGGGTATATATCCCATCTATATATGCATATAGATATATCTCCACTTGTTTTAAATATTCAATTATTAAATGGGTAGAAAAATTAAGATAGAAACTAGCACATACTAAACACTGTGGAAGAGTCAGCTATTCTGTTTAATTGTATTGATCACTGTCTTCCTACCTATTCCACTTGCTTTACTCAGGGTTTGGTGTAGAAAGGGAGAGGTGATGAAAGAGGGTGCTTTATTTTATTTTATTTTATTTTATTTTATTTTATTTTAACCCAGAGATGCTCTACCACTGAGCCACATCACCTGCCCTTTTTTTTTTTATTTTTATTTTGAGGCAAGGTCTTGTTAAGTTGTTGAGGCTGGCCCCAAACTTGCCATGTTCCTGCCTCAGCTTCCCCAGATTACAGGCGTGAGCCACCACACCTGGTATGGGTGACATTTTAACTGAATGCTATTAAAGATGAGGTGAAATCAGGGCACACAGTTCACACCTGTAGTCCCAGCTCCTCAAGAGCCGGGTGTGGGAAGATCACTTCAGCGTCGAGTTGGAGGCGGCCCAGGCAGTATCTCAAAACAAAAACTCTTTGACAGACATGTGTTCCCTCCTGCATTCACCTACTCATCCATCCACCCAACATACACTTGAGTGCTTCTCTGGTCCAGACCTGTGCTCAGTGTGGGGAAGACACAGTTTCTGCCTCTGGGGAAACTCACAGACCTGACCAACAGAAAGGCTGATCAGAGGGTTCCCATGGGGGCTTCTCTTGATTCAAACCCAAGATTCCCTGCACTTAAGATGGTAACTCTAGAGTATGTCTGGAAGGTCGAGAGCCACAAAGAACAGTATGTAGAACTCTGGAGAGCGATACATTAGAAGGTACATTACAGAGCATCTAGAATTATGGACATACACAAATGGCTTGCTAAAAACAAGTGTTAAATATTATAATCCAAAGACCACCATCAGATTGGTATTAGTTGTACCAAAATGTTAAAATGTATAATAAAGCTATAATAACAATCTGTTATAATAGTAACACCACCATTCAGTGTGGTACAGATGGGTAAATAGACCAAAAAAAAAAAAAAATCAACACAACAGAATGCAATGGCAAAAAATAGACCCAAATTCATATGGGAATTTAGATATGATTAAAATGTCAGATCAGTGGGGGTGGGCAGTGGATTATTTAATAAAATATTATAACATCTAGGTTAGGAAAAAGGTTAACTTGACGTTTACCTTAATTTTTTTTTTTTTTTTTTTTTGCGGTGCTGGGGATTGAACTCAGGGCCTTGTGCTTGCAATGCAAGTACTTTGCCAACTGAGCTATATCCCCAGCCATGTTTACCTTATTTTTTATGCCAAAATTCCAATAGATTAAAGACATAAATATGAAAAATGAAACCATTAAAGTATTCCAAAAAACCATTGGCTAAATGTTTAAATAATTTTAGAGTGGTAACACCTTTCTAGTAAGACAGGAAACCCAAAAACTAGAAGGGCAGATGTAGGCTTAACAACATCTTTATGGTGTCAACCACGATACACAAGAAAAGACAAGCAAGAAACTGGGGGTGGAGGACGTATTTACAACACATTACTAAGAATAATAGGCAAGTT
This sequence comes from Glaucomys volans, assembly GCA_020662805.1. NCBI lineage: Eukaryota > Metazoa > Chordata > Mammalia > Rodentia > Sciuridae > Glaucomys > Glaucomys volans. The sequence goes on from JAJEJO010003399.1 coordinate 114,479, forward strand.
GAAATACAAGTTAACAGAAAAGGAAATGCAAATGGCTCTTCAACCTCACTCAAAATGAGAGATGCAAATTAAAATTACACTGGGAAGCACTTTTCACTTACCAGATTGACAAGGATCAAAAAGAAGATAATATCCTCCACCAGGGAGGGTGTGAAGAAATAACAATGAAACACCGCTGGCCAGGGGATCCTTTCAGCCTCCATAGAGAATGCCCCTGCAGCTCCCTGCGGCACATGCGCCCCTTGACATTCCACTTCCATATATCTACAAGGTTATCCTAGCAGCATTGAATGTAATAGCAAAAGTTTAGAAGTCTTCTAAATATTCACCAAAAATACAGCATTACAATAGATACCACACTGATTTTTTAACATTCTGATAAAGAATAATCCAAGAAACACTGGGTAGAAAAGCAGGGAGCAGAACTGTGTCTATAATATGCTAACATTTGCTTTAAAATGGAGGGAATATGTGGATCTATTTGTTTACGTGTAGAATATCTCAGGAAAAAAACTGACAAGAAATGGTTGCTTCTTTATTTTATTTTATGTGTTGGTACCGAAAATTAAACCCAGGGGCACTTTATTACTGAGTTATGTTCCCAGCCCTTTATTTTTTGTTTTGAGATGAGGTCTCACTAAGTTGCTTAGGGCCTCACTAAATTTCTATGTCTGGCCTCAAACTTACCTCCTGAGTTGCTATGATTACAGGAGTTACTAATATGTCCAGCAAAATGATTAATTCTAAGGAGTGTGGGAGGCTTTTCACTGATTGTTCCCTTTTGTGCCTTGTGAGCCTATCACCCATTAATACCTAATATCACCGATTAAAATTAAAGTTTTCACCAAAAAGATCCATACCACTTTGAAACAACTAACTTGTTTGTTTTTGTTAAATTAATTATTGCAATGTCACAAAATAAAGCTATCTCTCAAACCAGTATTGAGACTAACATGTTTTGTCCCACAGTGAAGACTATGGACCAATCCAACAACTGCCTTTTAAGGACTTTCCAACTGAAACAGATGCAGATGTAAGTCACAGACTGAAAGGGATAAAAACACCAGAGGAACCTGTGCAAGAATGGACCTGAAGTTCAGCCATAACGAAGAGCACACATCAGGAGCAGCGTCTCTGAGCAGGGCCCTCTGGCCACTCACCTCCGGTGATTCACAGGTCAAGTCCACAGGTCAACCATCCTCCCAGGGCTGATACTGAGGTGGGAGTACCTGGAAATCATGTGCTATGGGCAGAGCTGGGAAGTTGGCTCTCTGATTTGACCTCTGGTTGGAATTTGTCAATGGAGTCATGCTGCAATGGCCACTGGTCGCCTCTGTCCTGGCTACCCTATTTAGAACAGTCTTCAGAATCAGAGTAGGTGGGAAAACTGTAAACATCTCTTTCTCTTCCACCCATCCTGCTTTTCCCCTCCCCTCATCTTTAAACCACAGATTCAGAAGCCAGAAAAAGTAAGGGGAAGGTAAGGGGAAGGTCACAAATCCAATCTTCCTACTACAGACTCTGCCCGGTTTTCCTAAAAGGCCTTGTATAGCACCACATCAATATTTCCATTTCCAGGGTTGGGACTGTGGCTCAGTGGTAGAGCACTTGCCTAGCACATGTGAGCCACTGAGAACGATTCTCCGCACCACATTAAATAAATAAATAAATAAATAAATAAATAAATAAATAAATAAAGGCATGTGTCCATCTACAACTAAAAATATATTTTTTAAAATTTCCATTTCCAGTAATGAGGGACTGGCTGCATCTTCCCACATCCCTACCCCAAATGGCACAAAAATGGAAGCACATATTTTGTATTTCTTTTACCCAATGATAATGATTTATTATTTTTTTCTTTACTTTAAAATGTGAAATAAACTAGGCATAATTGCATGTGCCTGTAATCCCAGCAGCTCAGGAGACTGAGGCAAGAGGACCCCAAGTTCAAAGCCAGCCTCAGCAACCTATTGAGGCCCTAAGCAACGTAGTGGCACTCTTTCTCAAAATAAAAAATAAAAATAAAAAAGACCAGGAATGTAACTCAGTAGTTAAAAGACCCTGAGTTCAATTCCCATTACCAAAAAAAAAATAAATAAAAGAAACAATCAAACATATCATCATTTTCATTTTTTTTCTTTTGCTGATTGTATGTAACTTCCAACTCTTACCTTTAGCCTGCTGAAGGTACTATTAACATTTGGGGCCAAATAATTCTTTCTTGCAAAGGGATGTTTAGCAGTATCCCTAGCCGCTGCCCACTGAGATGTAAACTTTGTTAAAAAATCTTTTAGTTGTACATGGACACAATATCTTCATTTAATTTATTTATTTTTACGTGGTGCTGAGGATGGAACCCAGTGCCTCACACGTGCTAAGCAAGGGCTCCATCACTGAGCCCCAGTCCCAGTCTAAGATGTAAATTTTACTGTAAAATTCTTTGAACTTTTATGGAGATGTTTGTAATATTACAATTCCTGTGACAACTCAAAATATCCCCAAACATTGCTAAGTGTCCACTGTAGGTCAAAATCACCCCTATTTGGGAACCACTGTCCTTCAAGATATAGAACCTACATGTGAACCCTTGTAAGTGTTTGGGGGAGTTTTGTGTACTTTTGTTGTTGTTTTGTTTTTTGCTGCTGGAGATTGAAACCAGGTCTCACGTATGATAAACATGAGCTCTTCCTCTGGTATGTGCATTATTGAAAATAATTGGAGCAAAATGATGATTCATTTAGTATCTCATGCCTTTAGCTCAGCTCCAGCCAAGCTAATCTGCTTACTGTCCACAGCAAGTTATTTGTGCCTTTTCAGGGTCTGGGATGCTGGCCACCTACTAATCCTTTTGACCTTCAAATTTTTATTTTCTCCCAGCCTAATTCTGTCTACCTCTCATCCCTCTTTAGTCTACAATTGCTGAGGTCTATGAATACTGCACGTCAAAACTGTACCTCTCATGAGTGACTCTCTGGGGTGCTGGGAATGTTCTGTCCTGTCTGGGGTTTGGGTAACATGGATCTATGCACTTTTCAAAACAGCAACTGTACATCCAAAACTTGTACGTTGTATTGTATATAAGTTTTACATCAAAAGAAAAAGTTATAAATAAATATTGAACTCTGGTTAATGACATACATGCTGAGGTCTTTAAAGGGTTTAGTGTGAGAATATCTATAATTTACTTTGAAGTACACTAATAAAATAAAGTGGATTGATGGATTGATGGATAAAGGGAAGCAAAACAAACATTTTACTTGTTTTGTTGTATACATAAAACGTAATGTTAATGTAGAATCTAGGTGATGCATATATGGACATTTACTCTAAAGCTCTTAAAGCTTTTTCTTAAAAAAATTTTTAGTTGTAGATGGACACAATACTCTTATTTATTCATTCATTTATTACTCTTATTTATTTATTTACTCATTTATTTATTATGTGGTGCTGAGGATAGAACCCAGTGCCTCACATGTGCTAGGTAAGTGCTCTATCACTGAGCAAAAACCCCAGCCCTCTTTACACTTTTATGAGTATTTTAAAAATCTTTCCAACTGAAATGCTGTAAATACACACAAATGTGTACACCTTCTGTAATGAAGTTTAGCATTTAGGCTGGGTTTGGTAGGGAGTAATCCCAGTTACTAGGGAGACCAAGGCAAGAGGATCTCAAATTCCAGGCCAGCCTAGCAACTTAGCAAGGCCTTAAGAAATTCAGTGAGACCCTGTCTCAAAATAAAAAAAATAAAAAGGACTGAGGATATAACTCAGTGGCAAAGCATCCTGGGTTAAATACCCAGTACCAAAAGTAATAATAAAATTTAAGAGGGCTGGAGATGTAGCTCAGTGGTGAAGTACTTGCATAGCATGTGTAAGGCCCTGAATGCAATTCCTGGGTACTGGAAAAAAAAAAAAAAACCTTAACATTTCAGACCAATAAGTTGGAATATATTGCCATATTAATTTTTTAAATTTTCCTACATCATAGAAATTTTCTTCAACTGAAATATCTTTGGTCATCTTTTAGGTCCAACTTAATATCTTCTCTGAAGCTTTCACCCATCCAAGCCAATTGTCTTCTTGCTCCCTGTTTTAGTCAGCTTTCTCCTTGTTATGAACAAAAGACCTGTCAAGAACAGTTAGAGGAGGAAAAGTGTATTGGGGGGCTCATGGTTTCAGAGGTCTTAGTCCATAGACAGCCAGCTCCATTGCTTTGGGCCTGAAATGAGGCAGAACAACATGGCGGAATAGTATGGCAGAGTAAAGCAGCTCAGGACATTGCACCAGGAAGGAGAGAGAGCCCAGCTCAACAAGGACAAAATATATACCTGAAACACACACCTCCAGGGACCCACCTCCTCCAGACACACCCTACTTGCTTACAGATGCCACCAAGTTAATCCCTATCAGGGGATTAATTCACAGATTAGGTTAAAACTCTCATAACGCAATCATTTCACCTCTAAACCTTCTTTCATTGTCTCACACATGGACTTTTTTGGGACACCTCATATCTAAAGCACAATACTCCCATGCACTATATTTATACCTCTTCCATTAAGGCAATCACAGTAGTTTGACTTGTGCCTTGGATCCAATCCTTATCTCACCATTCAGGGATAGAAACAGGGCTATAATTTTGTGTTCTCCCAGTATCTAGAACCAAGACTGGCATAAAGTATACATGCAATGAAGAGTGATGAATACGATTGAGTTTACAGTGATTCTCCCTTATAAAATTCCAAAATGTTGTAATTTAATTATCTGCAGACATGAAAATCATCAGAATCAAAATGGAATTGATTGTGTCCATTCAAAATAAAATATATGCATACATACATACATACATACATACAGCTAGTAAGTTACAAAGGAGGGGACTTCTTTATGCCTGATAATAGGTGATAATAGGTGATAATGCCTGATCATATATGCCTGATAATAAGAACTATTCATATAAGACTGCTGGATCCACAACCTTACACAAAAAATAATTCTGCAAGGACTTCTGCCAAGCAATTATCTGTTCAACCTCAGACTGGTACTACCCTCAGACTTTAAAACATGTAGTCAAGGAATACTATTTCAAAACATCTTATGTAATTCTGTTCATTTCACCTTTGAAAACTTCCCCTTGCTTCAATCTCTTTGTTTGTTTGGTACCAGGAATTGAACCCAGGAGCACTTTACCACTGAGCTACATCCCCAGCCCTTTCTATTTTTTATTTTGAGAGAAAGTCTCACTAAGTTGCTTAAGGCCTTGCTATATTGCTGAGGCTCACTTTGAGTTTGTGATCCTCCTGTCTCAGCCTCCTGAGTTTCTGGAATTGCAGGTGTGCACCACCTCTTTGAATATGCTCATAGTTTATTACAGCGTGCATATTCCTATTGCAATGATATTTTGTTCCCAAATGAACATAATTAATCTTTAGAGAATCTCTCTAATTGCTATTTAGGTTGTTGACACAATTTTGTGAATACCGCAAGATTTTGGTTCTAATGAAGTGAATGATAAGCCAATTCTGCAGAGGATAATTAGAAAAAGAACAATCTGGGAATTGGGGACTGAAACAGGCAGAAAAGCAGAAAAGAAAGCAAGGCACTTTTGCAATTAAACATCAGGGAAAATTTTTTTAAATAAAAGTGGGCCAATAAGCCCAGGCCTTACACCTGCGCTGTAGTGAGGTGTTAGGGAATTCTCAAATTCTGCCAATTCAGAAGCCCACAGTTGGTCTGGGATTGTAGCTCAGTGCTAGAGTGCTTGCCTAGCTTGATCCTCAGCGCCACATAAAAATAAAACAAAGGTCTATTGACAACAACAAAAAAAAGCCCACAGTGATCGGTGAAGTCAAGCATCAAAAATTAAGATGAGGACAGATAAGTAAAACAGATGCCTCCTAGACAACTTGAAAGCATTCCACTACTTTCTATTGGAGTAAACCCAAGGACATATAGAATCACACAAAGAAGATCTGCTGTTATTCATGGTCCAGCTTATGTAATAAAACATTATCAGAGCCGGGTACAATGAAGCACAGCTATAATCCCAGCACTGCAGGAGGATTACAGGTTTGAGAACAGCCTGGGCAACATAACAAGACTGTCTCAGAAACATAAAATAAAAATGTCTAAGGGTATAGCCCCATGGTAGAGTGCCCCTGGGTCCAATCCCCAGGACTGCAAAAACAAGAAAAGATAAGAGAAAAACAAAACATCACAGAAGTGATCTAGAAGGGGTTGGGATGGTAGCTCAGTGGTAGAGAGCTTGCCTAGCATGTGTGAGGCACTGGGTTCGACCCTCAGCACCACATAAAAATAAATAAACAAAATAAAGGCATTGTGTTCATCTACAACTAAAAAAAAAAAATTTTTTTTTTTAAAAAGAAGTGATCTAGGGCTGGGGTTGTGGCTCAGTGGTAGAGCACTTGCCTAGCACCAGGTTCGATTCTCAGCACCACATATAAATAAATGAATAAAATAAAGGTCCATTAACATCTAAAAAAAAATGTTAAAATGGAAATGATCTAGATGGTGTGGTACCTGAAGTTCATTCAATATTAGCTCTTTTTTTGTGATTTTTTATACTGGTTCTTTTTAATTATACTTGACAGTAGAACCCATTTTGATATAATTATACAGTAATGAATATATCTTTCTTTTCATAATGTAGATTCACACAATTCATATAATCTTACATATACATAGGGTTGTACTGTCTGTCTCAGTCTGCTATCTTTCCTTCCCCCACCCCACCCGTCCCGTTTTCCTCTACACCATCCATACTTCCTCCATTCTTTTCTTCTCCCCCACTAAAACCGCCGCCCCCTCCCCCCCGCCTTATGTATCAGTATCCACTGATCAGAGAAAACATTCAGCCTTTGGTTTTTGGGGCTTGACTTATTTCACTTAGCATGATATTCTCCAACTCCACCCATTTACCAGCAAACGCCATAGTTTTATCCTTTTTTATGGCTGAGTAACATTCCATTGTGTATACATACCACAGTTTCTTTATCCATTCTTCAGTTGAAGGACATCTAGGTTGGTTCCACAATCTAGCTATTGTGAATTGAGCAGCTATGAACGTAGGTGTGGCTGCATCCCTATACTTTGCTGATTTTAAGACCTTTGGGTATACACAGAGGAGTGGGAGAGCTGGGTCAAATGGTGGTTCCATTCCACGTTTTTTGAGGAATCTTCATACTGCTTTCCAGAGTGGCTGCACAAATTTGCAACTCCACCAGCAATGTGCAAGTGTGCCTTTTTCCCCACATCCACACCAACACTTATTATTGCTTGTATTCCTAATAACAGCCATTCTAATTGGAATTAGATGAAATCTGAGGGTGGTTTTAATTTGCATTTCTCTAATTACTAAAGATGATGAGCACTTTTTCATATATTTATTGATCACCTGTATATCATCTTCTGTGAGATGTCTGTCCAGTTCCTTAGCCCATTTATTGATTGGGTTCTTTGCATTTTTGGTGTAAAGTTTTGTAAGTTCTTTATAAATTTTGGAGATCAGTGCTGTGTCTGAAGTGTGTGTGGAAAAGATTTTTTCCCACTCTGTAGGCTCTCTTTTCACATTATTGATTGTTTCTTTTGCTGAGAAAAAGCTTTTTAGTTTGAATCCATTCCATTTATTGATTCTTCCTTTTATTTCTTGCACTCTGGTGGTCATGTTGAGAAAGTCTGGTCCTTAGCCAACATGAAGAAGATTCGGGCCTCCTATTTCTTCTATTTGGCCAAGAGTCGCAGGTCTAATTCCTAGATCCTTGATCCATTTTGAGTTGAGTTTTGTACAGGGTGAGAGATAGGGATTTAATTTCATTTTATTGCATATGGATTTCCAGTTTTGCCAGCACCATTTGTTAAAGAGGCTATCTTTTCTCCATTGTATGTTTTTGGCACCTTTGTCTAGTATGAGATAACTGTACTTATATGGGTTTGTCTCTATGTCTTCTATTCTGTACCATTGGTCTGCCTGTCTGTTTTGGTGCCAATACCATGCTGTTTTGTAACTATTGCTCTATAGTAGAATTTAAGGTCTGGTATTGTGATACCTCCTGCCTCATTCTTCCTGCCCAGGATTGTTTTGGCTATTCTGGGTCTTTTGTTCTTCCAGATGAATTTCATGATTGCTTTTTCTATTTCTATGAGGAATGTAACATTAGCTCTTTTTAAGAATATGAAATTCCAGAAAATGTATTGTGTTTTTATTAACTAATTGCTGAATGCACTTAATGATACCTTTTAAAATATTTTTGGTTGCAAGCTTTTGATGGCCTCTTCCTATAATAATCATTTTATAAATATAATCTTCTGCAGACAGAATAAAAAGGAATTAAGTCTTTTTAGTGGCTGATCAAGCTTGTTTATTAAAACATCTTATTTTGAGATATTACAGAAAAGTTGCAAAAAATACAGAGAATTCCTGCATGTTCTTCATTCAGCTTTCGTTAATGTTACCATCTTAAATAACCTTAGAACAATGATCAAAACCAAGAAATTACCACTGGAACAGTGCTATAAACTATACTAAAGGTTGCATTTTAATTTCATCAGTTTTCTCACTAATATTCTATTTCTGATTCAGGATCTAATTCAAGACCTCATATTAGAGATAGTTGTCATATACCTGGACTTCTTTTGAATAGTTATTTTGTAGAATTTCTTTAAGCCTTTTCTGATGTTTTCTTATGGTGAGATTGAGGCTATATCAAAATCTATTTTTAATTATTGCTAGTTGCATATATTATGTAATGTCATACACTGTTATATCCACTTGGGGCTTGCAGTATTGTACCATAGAAATGCAGGAATTTTAATAAATTATTTTTCATGTATTGCCACTGGGAGAAAAAAACCCCACCATGGTGCATTTGTAATTGTACATGTTACATTATTGAAGAATTTCTGTTTCTGGCATTTCATTTCTGGAATGGATAAAAACCAAACATTCCTTTTATCTTCTACACATCTGAAGATTAGAAAACATTACCACTGATTAGCTTTTAACTATTTTCTTCCTATCATCCAACTTTTTTTTAACCTAAACCGTAATAAAAAGAAATTTGTACTACTTTGCAACCATGATGCATAGAAAAAAAATCAGTAAAATGTGAGAATTAATCCCACCAGTTTGAAGGCCATACTTTCTGGGCTTAAAATCATGGCTTTAGTCAATAATAAAAGATAAATAACCCACTTTAAAATGATCAACCTGATCTGGGGATATATCTCATTCCAAGAACACTTTCCCAGCATGCACAAGTGCCTGGGTTCAATCTCCAGTAAGAGGGGTGGGGCAGCACAAAGGGTCAGAACAGAGGCTTCTCCATGAAAATGTCTCCAAAAGTAAAATGGCCAATAAGTACATAAAGAGATGCTTAGCATCATTCATCATCAGGAAAATAAATCAGATACCACTTCAACACCCACTAGAATGGCTAAAATCAAATACACGGACATTTATAAGTATTGGCAATGATGTAGGGACAATGGAACCTTCATTCACTGCTAGTGAGACTACATAATAGTACAATCCCTTTGGAAAATAATCTGTTAGTTCCTCAAATAATTGAGAATGACATATGATTCAACAATTCCATTCCTAGACATGTACTTAAGACAGACAAAAACATACCCATCAAGAAACTTGTATATAAATGCTAATAATAGCATTATTCACCATAGTCAAAAAGCAGGTGAATGGGCTAGGGATATAGCTCAGTTGATAGAGTGGCTGTCTCGAAAGCACAAGGCCCTGGGTTCAATCCCCAGCACCGCAAACAAACAAACAAACAAAAAGTAGATGAAAAACCAAATTTTGCATCAACTTATGAATATATAAACAAAATGTGTACACAGTGAAATATCACTCAGTCATAAAACAAATGAAGAATTAATGCATGTTACATGATGAATCTTGAAAACATGATGCTAAGTGAAAGCAACCAGACTCAAGAGGCCACATGTTGTATAATTTTGTTTATATGCAATGTCCATAATAGGCAAATCCATAGAGACAGAAGTCAATTAGTGGTTGCCAGTGTCTGGGAAGAAGGGGAAATAAGGAGTGACTAGTAAGGGGTATAGAGTTTCTTTCTGTGGTGATAACAATCTTATGAAATTAGGTAGAATAATGATAGAACATCCTTGTAAATATACTTAAAACCTCTGACGTGTACATTTTAAAAGAGTTAATTTTAGCCAGGTGTGCTGGCCCACATCTGTAATCCCAGATATTCAGAGGCTGAGGCAGGAGGATCACAAGTTCCAGGCCAACCTGGGCAACTTAGTGACCCCCTGTCTCAAAATAAATAAAAAGCCAGGATGCAGTTCAGCAGCAAAGCATCCCTGGGTTCAATCCCCTGAATAAAAAAAAAAAAAAAGTGAATTTTATGGTATGTTAATTATGTCTTAAATTTAAAAAATTAATCAACTTTTAAAAGGTACAATGTAGAATGACAAAACATTCAGTAATTTTACAGAAAGACCAAAATAAAAGACCAAAACTTGTGAAATAGTCTTCTCGGTTCCTAGCAGGAACGCAGTTGTGGCATAAATTTTTTTTAAGATGGCATCTTTATAAAGATGGCATAAATTCTCTCGGTCTCTTCCCTATGGAAAGGTAAATCTGTGTGTCCCCCTGCCTTTAAATTCTATGAGCTCTGTGTAACTTCCATGTGATTTTCTGGACCTATAGACTACACAGAAGTGACACTGTACTTGTTTCCAGGTCCAGAACCAAAGAGACTTCCTTTCTCTTAAAGATCACTCCTGGAACCCTAAGGATCATGCAAGAAGCCCAACAAGCCTGCTTGGAAAGACTGTAGAGAAGCTCTGAAACTACATGGAGAAGGAGAGTGGCCCAGGCTGAGCTCAGCTTGCAGCTCTCCCTGCCAAAGTCTGCTCCTTATGGAACAGAAGAATCACCTAGTTGAACCCTCCTGAATTCCTAACCTACAGATAGGGCCCCTGTAAATGCTATTTAATCTCTAAATGTGGGTGGATTGTTACACAACTGTAGGTAATTGGAGCAATGACTTAAAAAGAACTACACTAGAGAACTCTTGCTCAAGTCATATTTGCAAAATAGATTCCTAAGCAATAGAAAGAAGAGAGCCATCGGTTACCCACAGAACTCAAAGGAGCACTTGCCTAGCCTACATGCAGCCCTAGATTTGATCCCCAGAACCATAATCGCCTTACTTATGAAATTGTATTCTCTATGGATTTGTCTTATAGATGAAAGTTTAGAAGAAATAAAAATGATGAATCAGTACTATCCTGAACCCGGCATATTGAGTGGATCCATGTACACGCTCATTTATCTCCAAACATTTACTGAGCATATTAATGGCCTGAATCAATAAATGTGCATTTAGATAACTGTTGTTAATGGTTAATTTGCCAGGTACCAATCTACCCATGGGCATGACTTTCTCTAACAGCACCCATTAGATTGGGTGTAGGTATAAAGAAGGATGATGTCACCCACTAAATTTAAGGAATACATGGAAGAGGCCAGAAAATCCAGACAGAGGCTGGGCAGGTAGTTGGAAATACAGGTATGGAGCTCAGAGAGGTCTGAGCAAGAAGAAGTTGGTTTATTGAGCATCACAGTTTCTTTGGGAGACAAAGCAGGGCATAAATGCATATATCACATTTTTCTGCCTAAAATCTTCCACTGCCTTAAATTCAAGATAAAGTTCTAACTCTATCTCAGCCCACAAGGCCTGAATGTTCTGAACATTGCCTGTGCCTCTGATGTTATCTGCCACCCCTTTCCCATACTCACCCTTCAATCAGCCTCATCCCCTTACTGGAGCTCAGTCACATCACCATGACTTTGCACCACTGCCAGTAATACTGGGGTCTCTCTCTCCACCTGAAACAGCTGCCTTGGCTCAGCTCTCCCTCCTCCCTGCCTTTTGACCATCCTTTTCCTTCATCTGCTGAAGTTTCCTGCCCCACCCTAGGGACGCTTCATTTCTGCACTCCCAAATACCCCGTGCGGTCCCCATCACACTGCATCCACCCTGTCGCATTTCTTTATTGTTGAAAGAACAAACATACCAGCTGCACACAGTGTTGATGTATGAACATCCCCAAACACAAACCTATTGACCTTCTCCCCAGCCAATCCCAAACTTCTCACTGAAATTCCCTTTTCACAAATAATTAACTCTCTTTACATTTTCAGCCTCCGTATCTAATGTTCCCTCCACCTTAACCTGGCTTTGTCCCCAAGACACCTGTTCACTTGCAGTTTCTGAAGGTGGGACTTTGGTTCTCCTGCACCCCACATGACTCAGTCTCCAGGGTATGGGTTGACGTTCTCTCCATAACCCATTCCTGCTTCTGGACTCTTCCACCCTCCTCAGACAGTCCCTGTCTCTTAAGGCTCAAGTCAGGAGCCTGCTCTTCCTTGTCCCTGTCCTGCAGTCACTTCCCTCTCATCTCATCTCATGTCTGCTTTCATTGAAGATTTTGGACCCTGCTTCTCAGTCTTCTCTCCTCCCAGCTCTTATGTCAGTTAGGTGCCTCCATTATCTTCAAAAATAAGCCTGCAACTCCCTGGCCCTCAGACCCAAGGCCTCCTCACCTCCAGGAGTCTTTCCCTCTACCTTTTGCTTTCATCCCTGTCCCCAGTCTGCCAGAATCAGCCACTGGAATCAGCCACTGCTGAGGTCCCACAACCAGACTTCTCACCCTTCTCTGCTGACGTGAATCTCAACATGGCAGTTATTTGACTGCAGAGGGACCCCCAGATCACCAGATCACTAAGCCCCCCTGTGCCATCACTTCCTTTTAAAAAATATTTTTATTTTATTTTTTTTTAATTTATTTAATTTTGATCCATTGAACACAAATGGAGTACAGCTGTTGTTTCTCTGGTTGTACACAAAGTAGAGTCACACCATCTGTGCGTTCATACATGTACACAGGGCAATGATGTCTGTCTCATTCTGTTATTATTCTTATAAGTTTTGTCAACCTATCTTTCTATGAAAAAAAATGAACAATTAAAGAGTCCAAAAAGGTGATAAATTGACTTGTTTTTAGCAGATATTTATAATCTTACTCACTGTTTTTTCCCTTCAAATGTTTTTTATTGTGTTAAAATGCACTTGACATAAAATTTTTCCAATTTAACTTTATTTATTTATTTATCTGGTGCTGGGGATTGAACCCAGGGTGTGCTGAGTCACATCCCCAGCCCTTTTATGTATGTTTTATTTTGAGACAGGGTCTCACCAAGTTGCTTAGGGCATCACTAAATTACTGAGGGTGGCCTCCAATTTACCATCCTCTTGCCTCAGCCTCTGGAGCTGCTGGGATTACAGGTATTCGCCACTGTGCCCAGCTCCATCTTCACCATTTTAAGTGAGAGTGGTGTTAAATATGTTCATAATATACAACCATCACCAGAATTTCTGCTGTTCTGGATTTTTTTTCATTTTGTAAAGCCAAGACTCTGTGCCCATTAAATTATTCCCTTCCCTCCTACTCCCAACTCTTTTTTTTTTTTTTTTTTTTTTTTGGAACCGGGGATTGAATTCAGAGGCACTTGGTCACTGAGCCACATCCCCAGCCCTATTTTGTATTTTATTTAGAGACAGGGTCTCACTGAGTTGCTTAGGGCCTCGTTAAGTTGCTGAAGCTGGCTTTGAACTCGTGATCCTCCTGACTCAGGCTCCCAAGTCACTTGGATTACAGGCGTGTGCCACCACATCCAGCTACTCCCAACTCTTGACAACCACCATTCATTCTACTTTCTGTCTCTATAATTTGACTTCTCTAAGTTCCTCATATAAGTGGAATCACCCAGTATCTGTCTTTTTGTAACTGGCTTATTTTGCTTAGCATAATGTCCTCAAGGTTTATTTATGTTGTAGCACATGTCAGAATATCCTACCTTTTTAATGCTGAATAATGTCCTGTTTTATATATGTGTGTCTGTGTGAGTAGATATATACATGTGATATATCTGTATCTATCTAGATAGATATATTTATATCTATGTATATATAGATATATATATCTGTATATATATTTATATCTATCTATATACATATACAGATACATAGAGAGATAAATATGTATAGCTATTATCTGTATACATATTTACATATTATATCACATTTTGCTTATCTGTTCATTCAACAATGGACAATTGCGTCATTACCACATCTTAGTTATTGTATCAATTCTTTTTCTATCCAACTGAGATTTTATATCCATCACTCATCATTCTCTTGCCAATATCCTCTGCTTTCTGGCACCCTTGTCCTTCTGCTTCAAGAGATTGATTAAATCTGGGCTGGGGATATAGCTCAGTTGGTAGAGTGCTTGCCTCGCATGCACAAGGCCCTGGGTTCAATCCCCAGCACCACAAAAAAAAAAAAAAAAGAGAGAGAGAGATTGATAAATCCTGACTCTCACGAACCCTTCTGTCTCCCATGTGCCTGAAGCTGGCCAATGAGAGCTGCTAGAGGAGAAAAATCATGTCACCTCACATGTAGATGCCATTTAGAAGTGCAGGGTCACCAACCTCCCCCTGGGCTCCAATAAAACTATCTTATTTTCTTCTCCTAACCACCGCTAACCTGATCTCCACAGCGGTGATTTCAAACATTCACTTCCCTTCTTAAACTTCCCTTCAATTTCAGCAGGAATCCTGGTCTCTTAACCCACACATGCACACCAACAGCCCTCAGAAGGAAAATTCCTCTATATCCTGCTACCACATTTGTTAGTCTATTGGTTTCATCTTCATTCTACCTACTCCTCTTTATCCATCTTTTCTAGCTTCCTCAGGACCTTAAAGTATCATTTATCTTCTCTCTCTGTCTCTTTCTCTCTCTCTCATCTTCAACATTTTCCTCTGTGCTCTTTAAAAATGCTCCTGTTGTTAGGCAGTAGCTAGGAAGGAGCAGTGAAATGTGAACCAATAGCATAGCAGAGTCATGGGCTTCTTTGAATTGCCTTTAATGAACAATCATATATCCTGTAGAATAACAGGTATACTAACCCTGAGAATAAGCAGGAAGAAACAAAGGGAGCCAATTAAAAAATACATCAAGAAAGAAAGATCAATGGAGCTAACTCTTGACAGGCTCTCCCGAGTTAGGATTTATGACCATAGGTTTCTCAGTGTATTTCAGAAAGGAAATTCCTTCCTACCCCAGTACCCACATTAACATGGCATTATTGACATAGATGAAGCCCCGCTGAATAGGATGGTCATCATGACAGTTCTGGAGAGGACCAACTAGAGTGAAAAACTCCAAAACTCCGCCACCTGATGTGAAGGAGGAGTTGAACACCTGATTGGTAAAGATTCTAGAAGGTGGATCCCAGTTCTCCTGGTAAACAGCAAACAGCAATAAATTTGGAAGCAGCATTGTTTCTTTGTCATTTTCTGCTCAGAAACAATCCACTTGAGTGGGCGCTTCACTTGAGCCTTACTTCACTTTCACTCATAGTAAAATTCTCTTGCTTATCTTTTCACGTCTGACTTAATTTTCTTTTGTTGGGACACAAGAACCGAGGTTTGATGCTTTAGCTCCCTACTCTCCTGACATCTAATGTGGTGACATGGCTCAAATAAGCACCATCTACAGGACAGTTTTAAACTTCATCTTGTTCATCTCCCAGCTTTGGTTAAGATGATGTCCAACTTACCCTCTGATATCTTACCTTTTGCCTTGGACTGCTCTGTGTACTCTTTTCTCAGCCAAAATCTCCTCCATGTGCCATGTCAGTGTTCTGTCTGTCTTATGCCATTTTGATGCATTTGTTCAGCTTTTCATGGAGTCAGTGACCACACTGACACTTTGTCTTTTCTGGCTGGCAAACTTATAATCTCTGGGTTTTTTGTTTGTATGGCATCTTTTGCTCAAGGTCACTACATTGGCAATGAGACCATCTTCACTGTTGTGGCCATTGTGTTACATCATACATCTGACTCACTTTAGGAATGAACATATCCCACCTCCTTTTAGAAACAATATCCAGAATTGGTTTGTTTTTGTGGTGCTGGGGATTGAATCCAGGGCCTTATGCATGTGAGGCAAGCACTCTACCAATTGAGCTATATCCCCAGCCCACTATGTCTAGAATCTGGAGGGTACTTATGTCACAATCTTTGTCTACTCTGATCCTCGATCTTTTTTAATGACATTTATCTTGTTGTTATTATCAGACTTGCTATGTTTCCCAACATAGTGACACAAAAACCTTTGCTCCCTTCCACTTTTCAACATCAGACCTATGCTACTCTTAAAATTCTATACAAAAGGCCAGGCATGGTGGCACACATCTGTAATCCCAGTGACTTGGGAGGCTACAGCAGGACGATCACAAGTTCAAAGCCAGCCTCAGCAATGAGTGATGCCCCAAGCAAGTTAGTGAAAACCTGTCTCAAAATAAAAAATTAAAAAAGGGCTAGGGATTCAGCTCAGTGGTTAAGAACCCCTGGGTCCAATCTCTAGTACACCCCCCCCAAAAAAAATTCTATGCAAAAGGATTAATGGTCACTTCTCCAAGTTCTATCAATTGACTAGAATACATTTTAAAAATTAGAGCTGGGCGTGGTGGCGCACGCCTGTAATCCAAGTGACTTGGGAGGCTGAGTCAGGAGGATCACGAGTTCAAAGCCAGCCTCAGCAACTTAGCGAGGCCCTAAGCAACTCAGTGAGACCCTGTCTCTAAATAAAATACAAAATAGGGCTGCGGATGTGGTTCAGTGGCCGAGTGTCCCTGAGTTCAATCCCTGGTTCAAAAAAAAAAAAATATATTAGATTAAAAGCTTGGGTGACAAAGAATCTGACAGATAAACCATAAATTGTCGAATTTGGAAAGTGCGTACTACACCAAGTTCTTGGAACCATGCAGGGATGCCTCCTGGTTCTGGGTTTAAAATGGAATGTATGAGAGGGACACCATCAAACATTCATTTTTCTTAGATATCAGTACTTCTGAGGGATCACCTGGAGTACTGATGGGCTCTGGCTTTGTTTGACAGATGGGAAACCAACCATCAATATTAGTATTGACTAACACTCCAACAGGATGCATCCTGAGAAACTGGGACCATTTTAACCCAGGGACCCCTAAGAAGAGATTGATTTTCTTTTGCATTCTTGCATGATCTCAACATAAGTTAGGGACAAAGAAAAATGGCCCATCAATGGAAGTCTAAACTATAATACTCTTTTTCAAAAGACTCATTTTGTAAAAAGGAAGGAAAATGGTCAGAGATTCCCTATGCACAGGCTTTCTTTCTACTAGGAGATCAGAAATATTTATATGCTAAATGTGGCATCAACGATGCCTTTCTAGCAATGATGAGTCAGGAAATGGCTGGTCCAATGGATCCCCTAAACTTCATTCTCCTCCCTCTCAATAATGCATTTCACACTCAATCTACCAAACCCTACTTCTTCCACTTCTACCTTAAACCCTGCTGCTCCCATTCCCCCATCCTGGTTTGCCTCATCATAAGCCTGTCTCCATCGTCCATTATCAGATTATTCCCATTTCAAGAGACAAATGGAGAATGTGGGCCAGTCAAAATACTGGTACATCCTATAATCCAAGCAACTTGGGAGGCTGAGTCAGGAGGATCGCGAGTTCAAAGCCAGCTTCAGCAACATAGCGAGGCCCTAAGCAACTCAGTGAGACCCTGTCTCTAAATAAAATACAAAATAGGGCTGGGGATGTGGCTCAGTGGCCAAGTGTCCCTGAGTTCAATCCCTGGTTCAAAAAAAAAAAAAAAAAAAAAAAATACTGGTGCATTTTTCTCTGCAAGATCTAAAATAAATCAAACAGGATTTGGGACAATTTTCTGATGACCCTTATAAATATATAGAGGGATTCCAACATTTAACACAGGCTTTTAATCTAATCTGGAGAAATATAATGGTAAGTTTGTCAAACGCTAATAGACACAGAGCAATTAAGCTCTGTGGTGATTGAAGCTGGATGATTGAAGCTGCTAGGGCTTTTGGGAATGATCTGCAAATTACTAACTCTTTACACCTGTGGATCCTTCAGCTATCCCAACTGTGAATCCTAATAGAATTATGATCGTTCAACTGACAGGTGGCATAAAGATCATATGATGATTTTTCCATGGCAGGAATAAAACCTATTAACTCTATGAAATTGGCAACTATTGACCAGGCGTTGGAGAAAAATTCCAGGACTTTTCTAGAAAGAGTCAAAGAAGCCTTAATAAAACATGTCCCCTTCGATCCTACATCTCTTGAAGGGCAACTTACTTTAAAAGATAAATTCACTGTAAAATCTGCTCCAGATATTAGAAAAAATTATAAAAATTGGCCCTGGGATTTCTCTTGATGATCTACTCTGGATTGCCTCCCAGGTCTTTCATAACTGACACCAGAGGAAACTTTAAGGGACTAGCAAAAGGAGAACAATCAGGACAAGAGAAAGGCACAGTTAATGGCTGTGCCTCTTAGGAGCCACCCCTTTCCTCCTCCACAGGACCCTTGAGACCCTGAAGGTATCTGTCATCATTGCAGAAAACCAACATATTGGCAAAAAGATTGCCCAACTAAGGATAGGCTTCCAAAGACTCCTTGTCCTTTACACAGCAGGAGAGGCCACTGGAGAATTGACTGCCCCAAGGGTTGTAGGAACCTCAGACCATCCAAATGATGACCCAAGAATGAGAGGCCTTTGGAATCAGCCAGTGCCCCAAACAGTCACCATCAGTGGGGTTGAACTGAGGGTAACTCTGCAGGTAGGAAACAGGGCTGTTCAATTCCTTTTGCATATAGATGCCACCTGTAGTGTTTTAACTATCCCATGGACACCTTTGCTAATTCCTGCTTGGTAGTGGTAGTCAGTGGAATGCCCAAGTTAAGACTTTAGCTCCCCTCTATGTTGCAGTTGGGAAGGTACAATATCCACTCATTCTTTCTTGGTAATGGTTAAATGTCCAACTCCATTATTGAGTAGTGATATCTTAACAAAGTAAGAGATTGTCTAAGTTTTCTTCTCAAGGCACCTAGTTCTTTTCTTTTGATGTTGTCAGTAGCTAAATCAGAACTGACTAATGGTACCTTGTTGGGTATCTTCCTACAAGGGACTGACTGGATAAAATTACAATTCCTAATGCTAGAACGAAACAGATGTACTCATTACAAACCCCTACTCACAAAGATGTTACATTATGGCCTATAAATGAGACTTTGTTACACTCAGGTCATGGAAAAAACTTGTTGAAAGAAAACCAACTTCCAAGCTTTCACAGCCATTAAGCCACATTTGAGTCCTTCTACTCATCATTTCTCACAGTTAACGCCCAAATGTCAAAGATATAAAGATAGTTACTATTAAATTTGGGATAAATACATATGACTTCCACCCACCTCAGGACATCTAGATCAGAGAGCCCCCATCTGTTGGGAACAATGTAACCATGCTTATAACTGGTCTAACTCTACTCAGGAGTTAGGACGCACCCCAGAACTCGTAGTCAGCATATTGTGATTTCTCAGGCTGATGATTGGTTTGGGACTAATTGACTCTTCAGGCCTGAAATTAGATGGCCAGAACCTAATGGGCCATAATGAATATGTGGGACCAAATTATGACCCTGGCTTCCTCCAGGCTGTTTGGTGAGATGCACTATTGGGTACCCATGGGTACAAGGGAGGTGGACACAATAAACAACCTGCAAACCTCCCCGAACTTAAGCATAGATGGAAACAATTTGTTTTTGTTGGTATGATCATTTAGCTTCATGGTTTATCCCCCAAATGGGTCTAGAAGACATAATCTGGCACGTGACACCGGTGACACTGAGAAGGTATTTCTCTTCTTTTCTCATGAGAAAAGTTGTTTTACAAAATCAAGTGACCTTGGATGTTCTCACAGCAGCTCAGGGTGGCACTCGTGCCATCATTCAGACTAGATGTTTCACTTCCATTCCTGGTAACTCTGACAATGCAAATCAAGTCCTCGAAGAGTTGCTCTCCCAGATGGTGCTATGTTCTCACCAGCCTTATCATGGAGACAGCTTTCTGGTACTTCCCAGTAGAAGAAATTGCTGATATCCATAATCATTTTCATATTTATTGGTGTATTTGGGTATAGCTATACTTATTGTCACATCAATCTTATTCCAGTATTTGCATCTTCTGGTTTTCCTCATAGGGTATCCACCTCCCAGATGGCTTTTACAGTCTGCTTCTACTGAATCAGAGATTTACTGTGGCCTCTTAGATAGACCTGGCTCATAAAGCATTCACTGACAGTTAGTGGTTTGGAGGCACCTATTTTATAGACCTGTGCCCCTAATCAAAAGGAAATAGTTGGGGGATTCTAGAACACCAGCCATGGCCCCCCTTCTCCCTCCCAGGAGAAGTTTGTATTACTACTTTTGAATAAAGCCTGCTTACAATGCTTTTTTTAAAAAAAGGAAATAGTTAATGATTGGATTTCATTGCCTCTAATCCTCTATATGATTTAGGGTCTCTAGTCCTTGAGGAGGAAAGGTTTGGGAATAGTTAGTAATGAGCAGCGAAATGTAAAACAATAGCACAACAGGGTTACAGGGCTTCTTTGAATTGCCTTAATGAACAATCAAGTATCTTGTAACAACAGGTGTACTACCCCTGAGAATAAACAGGAAGAAACAAAGGGAGCCAATTCAGAAATACAAGGAAGAGGGCTGGGGATAGAGCTCAGTTGGTAGAGTGCTTGCTTCACAAGCACAAGGCCCTGGGTTCAATCCCTAGCACTGCATTAAAAAAAAAAAAAATGAGTAAGAAAGATCAATGGAGCTAACTCCCAACAGGCCTATAAAACTGGTACCTCCAATCCACTATCTGTCAGGTTATTGTGAAGTTAGAATTTATGGCCATAGGTTTCTCAATGTATTTCAGAAAGAAAATTTCTTTCATAGTGCCAGGACATCAAGATAAAGTTTGGTCACTGACCCCAGTGCCCACATTATACTAACCTGCTGGAAAAAGTTGGTTACACTTTTTTTTCCAGCCACTACTCAGTTTGCTCCCATTTGGCTTCCAACTCACCACATCTCCGAAGCTGTTCTCAGAGAGATCACTAATCACTTATGTGACATTTCATCTGGTGGACACATTTCAATCCTGAGATGGCTTGACTTCTCAGTACCATGGCACACATATTATTAGTACCTAATGCTCCCCTTTTTAAGAGCTTTTTTGAAGTGTAATTGGCCTGCAATAATCTGCACATATTTAAAGAATATAATTTTATAAGTTTTGTCATTATATGCATTCATGAAACTATCAACACAATTAAGATAATGAACATGTCCACAAACCCCAAAAGTTTCCTCATTGTCCTTGGTGGTCCCCACCATCTCATCCCTTGCCACTTCCTCCCATCCCCAGAAAGTCACTCATCTTTCTGTCACCACAATCCATACTGTATAGTTTGCATTTTTTTAAAATTTTATGTAGCCAGGTGTGGTGGCCCACGCCTGTAATCCCAGCGAATCAGGAGGCTGAGGCAGGAGGATCTCGAGTTCAAAGCCAGCCTCAGCAACTTAGCGAGGCCCTAAGCAACTCAGTGAGACCCTGTCTCTAAATAAAATACAAAATAGGGCTGGGGATGTGGCTCAGTGGCCGAGTGCCCCTGAGTTCAATCCCTGGTTCCAAAAAAAAATTATGTAAATAGAACCATATTGTCTCCATTCTTTTGTCTGACTGCATTCACTTAGTATTTGCGAATTCATTCAAGCTGTTTTATATATATCAAAAGTCTATTTCTTTTACTGCTATGTAGCATTTCATTGTATGGATATATCATAATTTATCCATTCACCTGTTGATGAACATTAGGGTTGTTTCTAGTTTTTCTTTTTATCTGTGTTGAGTACTGAAGCCAGGGCCCTGCACATGCTAGGCAAGTACTTCGCCACTAAGCTACACACTTAGCCTATGTCTAATTTTTTTTTTTCGGTGTTGGGGATTGAACCCAGGGCCTTGTGCTTATGAGGCAAGCACTCTACCAACTGAGCTATATTCCCAGTCCCTATTTCTATTTTTTGATTGTTATAAATAAAGCTTCTAGGAATATTCACCTACAAGTTTTTTAAAATATTTTTTTAGTTGTAAATGAACACAATACCTTTATTATTTATTTATTTATTTATTCTTGTGCAGTGCTGAGGATTGAACCCAGGGTTATACAATTGAACGCATACTATACAATCTCTCTACCACTGAGCTACAGCCCCAGCCCCCTACCTACAATTTTTTGCATGAACAAACTTTCACTTCTCTTGGAAAATTATCTGGGAGTCTCATTATAGGTGTATACTGACCTACATACATTTAAGAAACTGCCAAACTGCTTTCCAAACTGCTTGTACCATTTCACATTCTCAAAAGCAGCATTTGAGAGTTCCAATTGCTCTACTGGGAATTGAACCCATGGGAGCTTAACCACTGAGCCACATCCTCAGCCCTTTTTTTTTTTTTTTTTTTTTTTGAGACAGGGTCTAAGTTGCTCAGGGTTTTACTAAGTTTTTGAGGCTGACTTTTAACTCACAATCCTCCTGTCTCAGCTGGGATTATATGGGTGCTGACTGTGCCCACCCTTGATCATTTTTCATGTGTTTATTTGGCGTTCATATATCTTTGGAGAAGTATTTGTTCAAATTGACCATTTAAAATATTGGTTTTTTTCCCCTTAATTCCAAGAGTTCATTTTTTATTTGTTCTTTTTAGTTATACATGACAGTAGAGTATAATTTGACATATTTACACAAACATGGAGTACATCTTATTCTAATTAGGATCCCATTCTTCTGGTTGTACATGATGTGGAGTTTCACTGATGGCATATTCATATATGAACACAGCTTTGTTTCTGGTCTTCACTAAAAGCAAGATGATTAAGGGTTAAAATTCATGTATGTTCTACATACAAGGTTTAAAATAAGAAAATTTAAAAAACTCAGAGGATGATAAAATATTGTTGTTTTATTTGGTCCCAAGAATCCTTCAGTATTCTGACTCAAGCTTTTGGCCCCCTCAAGGCCAACACTCCCAAACTCCTGACTCTGGAAATGGTGCCGGCAATGAGGGGGAAGCAGAGTCTGAGCCAGCTGCAGAGGCTCCCACTCTTCCACCTGCCCTGTATCCTTCACTATCCAAGCTAAGGAAAAATTCATATGTGCAAGTTTTTCTGTTTTAAAGGTTCTTACCTTTAAAGCCCTGATTTTGGTGATTCTTTCTTGTTTATCTGTTTTTCCTATCTGTTACTGACCCTTTAGGATGGTGGGCCACGCTACACTGACCTTACCAGTAGTCTCAAAGAGTTCTTGGCTGAATGGGCAACCTATAGACCTCGAGCCGTTTAAGAGAAAGATGTGTCACTGTCACTATCTGGCCTTTAAATGATTTTCTGGATAATTATACAATCTTACAGTTGAAGTTGGTCCATCAGGGGTGAAATATATGAAAGAGATTCTGTATGTACAGGCATGTTTTCAGTTGCATGATAAGGAGTCTGGTCAGGCACTATGTTGAAGATGCCAAAAGGCACTTCTTCTGGTGTGCAAGGACCACAGGACACCAGGGCCTTAAAAAAATGATTTAAGTCTTTTAAATTCCATGCTGGCCCCTCAGCACTGTTTCTCAGCTTGGCCCCAGGCAGCCACAGATCATCTCACTGTGGGTCAAGGACAGGAGCCCTAAATTGGAAAAAAAAAATGCTAGAAAAGCTGTCTGGACTATAGAAAAATGGCCAAAGAGCACCGGGCCTCTCTCCTGCCTTCCAGTCCCTTTGCCCCTGTGGGGTGGAGGCTGCTAGCCACAAAGGATGTGGCAATAGATTTTGGCACTGTTAGTTTATGACCTAGGAACAGGCACATTCTCCCTTTTTAAGATCTGACAGGATACCCCACTTGGCCAGGGAATATCTATCAGTGGGGCAATGCAGTTCTTGCCATGATAGTATCCCATCAAACTAAATGCCCAGGTGGACTGGCAGAATAAGTAACTGTACCAGGAAAAGAAAAATACAGGAACTAAGGCCAATCTGTATTTTGCAGGTAGCCTCTGCAAAAGGATCTCCAAGGAAGCCATAAGAAAAGGATGGAAAGGGCCTCCTTCATTGCACATCAATATGCCTAGTAAAAGACAAAGTCCCCAAAGGAGTCTCTGGATACAATTGACAGTGGGGAACTCGAAGTTGATGACATTATGGTGAATTGCCATGTGTATTCTCCACCCCACCACATGACACGGCTCTGCTGGGACAGAGGATGCTGCACGGTCTTCATCCTCCTGGAAGTCATAGAGGTGGCAGGCTCCTGTGTGTAATTGGATTTCTGAAAATATTGTTAATGAGTGCAAGGTTCTTGAGAAAATTAGAAAATAATTTCCAAGGCAATGTCACTATATTGGAACACAAAATAAATTGTAAGAGGTTCCCTTCTGAATTAAATAATGATGAAGAACAATGAATGAGTGTGGAATTATGGTAAATGGGTTCGGGGCCAAACACTCAGGTTCATGGAAAGGTTAGCACATCATTGACCTTCTTTAGGAACAATAGGAAGCACTTATTAGACAATTGAATAGTTGGTACAGAAAATGTTAAACTTCTTACTTCTGTAAATCATTACCTCGTATGTAACCACAAGTCTGTACTATGAGTCAAAATTAACAGTATATTAATCCCCTAAGAGTGTGAATAAAGCGGAATTAGCCTCAGAACACTTGGTGTCTCTGCTATTTCTCCATCGAGTCATCGCTTCCCCTCCACCCAGGACCCCCGACTCCTGCTAGGGCTGGACCCCGGCAAGTGGCGCCCAACAACATGGCACTTTTTTGGGAAGGCTAGGATCCTGTCTGTCTAGGGTGCTGCAGACTCCTCAGTAAAGGAAAGGTCAAGTGAGGAAGGACAGAACTATAAAAGTTAAGAATAGAAATGAGTATACAGAATCAAGGGAAAGAAGTCTTTTTATTGATATTGCTAAACATATGCTTATAAAAAGGGGAATTCCCATAACATCATCCCAATTGAGACACTTTTTTCATTTTGTCCAAGAGTGTTCTCCATGGTTCCCTGAAGAGGGGACTTTAAATTTAACAACATGGAAAAAATTGGGAGACGAAATGAGGTTATATTGCCATCATCGTGGGGCAGAAAATGTCCCTACTGATGCCTTTGCCCTATGGAGCCTCTTTAGAGATGCACTTGAACCAGCTCATGAAATTATGTACCTGGTCAAACGTGTCTCTTCTCCAGAAGAAGCCCCTTTATTAAGTCCTTCTAATAAGGTCAAAACTTATCAAGCTACATCCTCTTCTGAAAGTTGATCTGATTCAGAGGAAAATGATAAAAGAGACACTTTCTCCACAAGATGAACAGGATTTAGAAGAAACCTGTGCTGCCGCCTTTAAAAGTAAAGAAAAAGAAGGGTCAGATGCCAACTAAGGTAGGTTTCTTGGGTGCAGTTACTCAGGCTCGTGCCGCGGGTGACACCTCCCTATGTTTTCCTGTTTTATCCTCTGGCGACGTCTCTTCAATAGGCGACTCTTCATTTTAAAATTGTTAAGGAATTAAAGTCAGCTGTTAAGGATTTGGGTCCAACGTCTCCTTACACTACGCAGTCAGTAGATACCATTGCGAGCGAATGGATGTCTCCTTTTGATTGGCAGCAAACTGTACGTTCCTGTTTATCACCAGGACGATATTTATTATGGAAAACAGAGTATGAAGAATTGGCAAAAGGTGTGATTCAAAAACAAATTGTTAAGACAACTAGAGATCAAATAACAATGTCTATGTTAATGGGAACTAAAAATTATTATGTAACACAGGCTCAACTTTCTCTGCCAAAATCTGTTTTAGAGGAAGTATCTAAGCCTGCAGTTATCGCTTGGAGACACTTGCCATCTTCTGAAACTAAACTAATATTACTTTTCTCAGTAATATTAAGGAGGCTGCTATGGAGCCTTATGAGGATTTCTTAGCAAAATTAGAAGAAAATATTTCTAAAATCATATTAAATCCAGAAGCAGGGAAATTCTGCTAAAACAATTGGCTTTTGAAAATGCAAACCCTACCAGTCAGGCTTTATTACGAACTATTAAGTGAACAGGTAATTTGTCTGATTTTCTTAAAGCATGCATGGACTCCAGTCCTGCCCATATTCAAGGCATGGCTATGGCTGCAGCCTTACAAGGAAAAACATATTCTCAGTTTCTTAAAAAGATGGGATCTTCTGACAAAATAAAACTATCTAATTCAGGAGGTTGAAAATGTTTTTCTTGTGGACAAACTGGCCATTTTAGTCGTAGCTGTCCTAATGGCAATAGAGGTGCTATAAGTTCCGGAACATCTCTAGAAAAGCACTATCTTCAGTCTGCCCAAAATGTCCAAAGGGATTTCATTGGGTTAAAGATGTCACTCTAAGTTTCATAAAGATGGACACCCACTAACCGGTTGTGTTGACGAGTCTTCAACTCCTTTCAAACCCTCTAATATGGAGCCAAAAACAGGGCTTGGGACCAGCCCCAGACCCCTACAAAAAACAAGGGCTTCGTGCACCCCAGGAACCCATTCATAGGACAACAATCAATGATTTGGCAAGAGCAACACCAGGAAGTGCTGGATTAGACTTACCTTCCTCACAACATCTAATTTTAACTCCAGAGTCTGAAATCATACTTATTCCTATGGACATCTATGGCCCTTTACCAGAAGGACATATAGGACTCATTATTGGCAGAAGCTCTGTGTCTAAGGTTGGAATACAAATTATTCCAGAAGTAATAGACTCTGATTAGCAGGGAGAAATCAAAATTATGGTTCATCCCCCTTTAAAGACTATACAAATATTTCCTCAACAGTGTATAGCTCAATTATTGCTGCGTCCTTACTTGCGATTGCCAAATCAAACACTACAGGATCACAGGAATAGTGGTGGATTTGGGTCCACTAATACTGTTGCTTGAGTTCAAAAAATTAGTTCACAAAGACCTATGAAAACTATTAAGGTGGAAGGAAAGGCTATAAAAGGACGACTTAATACTGGAGCAGATGTAACATGCACAGCTGCTAGAGATTGGCTACCCCATTGGCCTCGCTAAGTTGCTGAGGCTGGCTTTGAACTTGCATTCCTCCTGCCTCAGCCTCCTGAGTTGCTGGGATTACAGGTGTATGCCACTACACCTGGCTTTCAATTTTTGTTATAAAGAAAAAATCTGGAAATGGAGACTTTTCCAAGATTTAAGGACTATAAATGATACTATGGAAACTATGGGGGCCTTACAACCTGGACTCCCTTCTTCTGTGGCAGTTCCAAAAAATAGTCATATCATTGTTATTGATTTACAAGACTGTTTTTTCACTATACCTTTGGCTGCCCAAGACTGTAACAGATTTGCTTTTAGTTTACCATCTCCAAACTTACAGAGGCCTTACCAAAGATATCAGTGGGAGGTTTTACCTCAAGGTATAAAAAACAGTCCAACATTGTGTCAGAAATTTGTTGACCAAGCTCCTTTGCCTATTAGGCAACGATTTCCAAATTTATATATGATTCATTACATGGATGATATCCCAATTGCCCATTCTTCTCATAAATTGTTACAGGAGATTCTAAAAAAACAACCTCATAGAACAATTACAACTACGGGGACTCGTAATAGCCCCAGAAAAAATTCAAATAAATCCACCTTATAATTATTTAGGCAGAATTATAAATACTCATACTATTACTACTCAAAATTTACAAATAAAAACTAATACTTTAAATGATTTTCAAAAATTATTAGGTGATATTAACTGGATTAGACCCTATTTAAAAATGACTACAGCTGATTTAAAGCCTCTATTTGACATATTAAAAGAAGATTCTACACCTACATCTCCTCTGATTTTAACAGAAGGGGAACAAGCTCTTAGGACAGTTGAAGCTGCTATTCAAACACATCAATTACAACAAACAGATCATGATAAACCATGGTCTCTTATAATAATAAAGACTAATTATACCCCAACTGGATGTTTATGGCAAGATCCCTCTTTAGAATGGCTACACTTACCTTCTACCTTAAAAAAGATTGTTCTTTCTTATCCATTTCAGGTGGCTTTGTTAGTAATAAAGGCCAGACTGAGAAGCAGTCTTATTTGGAACAGAAGTGCACACGATTGTACTCCCTTATACTAAAGAACAATTTTTACAATTATTTCAATTAGAAGACCAATGGGCCATATCCTTCCATGGATTTACAGAACAAATTTTATTTCATTTACCAAATCATCCTTTATTACATTTTGCTTCTCATACAGACATTATTTTCCCTACTAAATGTTCTCTGGCTGGGCGAGGTGGCACACGCCTGTAATCCCAGTACTTGGGAGGCTGAGGCAGGAGGATCGCGAGTTCAAAGCCAGCCTCAGCAACTTAGTGAGGCCCTAAGCAACTCACTGAGACCCTGTCTCTAAATAAAATACAAAATAGGGCTGGGGCTATGGCTCAGTGGTGGAGTGTCCCTGGGTTCAATCCCCAGTACCAAAAGTAAAAATTAAAAATTAAAAAAAATGTTCTCTGATTCCATTAAAGCCCCCTGCCTCACTCATATTTACAGCTGAATCCTCTAATGGGAGAGCAATAACAATCATTGATCAAAGTCCTCCTATTGTTAAAGTAACCAAAGAGACCTCTGCTCGAAGAACTGAATTAATCACTATTACCAGTAGCTTTTCAAAAGGTCTCTCAGCCTTTTAATCTTTATACAGATTCTCAATATATTGTCAACCTGTTTCCAGCTTTGGAGACAGTTACTATTTCTTACCATTCCCTCATAGCTCAAAAATTGCAAGACTTACAAGATACTATTAAACACAGAACTTCTCCCTTCTATATAGGACACATTCATGGCCATTCAGGGCTTCCCGGCCCCTGTCTAAAGGAAATAACAAAGGTGATACTTTAACTAGGACAGCAATATTTACTGCCACCGAGGAAGCAGTTGCAGCCCACAAGATACATCATCAAAATGCTTCCTCTCTCCAGCATCAGGTTCAGATTACTAGAGAACAAGCAAGGGATATTGTGAGATCGTGTCATACTTGCCCAACCTTTTTTCCTTCCCCTCAAATGGGTGTAAATCCTCAAGGATTATTACCTAACAAATTGTGGCAAATGGATGTTACTCATATACCTGAGTTTGGAAAATTGTCTTTTGTACTTGTAACTGTTGATACTTATTCTCATGTGATATTTATTCTCAGCTTCTGCAAGAACTGGGGAAGCTTATAAAGATGTTTCTCAACACCTGTTTTTGTGCTTTTCACAGATTGGCATGTTTTCAAAGTTAAAAACTGACAATGGGCCAGCCTATACTTCTAAGGCTTTTAAACATTTGTGTGAAACGTTCCACAGCTCATTCGACAGGAATTCCTTATAATCCTCAGAGCCAAGCTATTGTGGAACGGGCCCAACAAACATTAAAAACACAAATTACTAAATTAAAAAATGGGGAATTTGCGTATAGCTCCCCTCATCAGATATATTACAACATGGCTT
This sequence comes from Glaucomys volans, assembly GCA_020662805.1. Classification (NCBI taxonomy): domain Eukaryota; kingdom Metazoa; phylum Chordata; class Mammalia; order Rodentia; family Sciuridae; genus Glaucomys; species Glaucomys volans. The sequence continues at coordinate 144,066 of JAJEJO010003399.1, forward strand.
ATTTGTGATTAATCATTTAAATGCTGACACTCAAGGCAAAACGCCTATGATGAGACACTGGGAATATGCTTCCTCAGTAAAACCTCTTGTAAAATGGAAAGACTTATTAATCGGACAATGAAAGGGACCTAATGTTTTGTTGACATCAGGTCGAGGATATGCTTGTCTGCTTCCACAGGATGCTGATTCTCTTTTGTGGATTCCTGATCGATTGATCCAGCACTATGAATCACCCCTGCAGAAGGAGGATTCCATTACTACTGTACCCAGAAACCCGATGGACCCAGGATGATCAACTTGCTAACCAACTCACTAACCTTCATCTTCCTTCTCGGCAGACAACATCTACTTGAAGTGCCCCCTTTCCAACTTTGGGACAACTTAAATGCCTAACTACTAGAGCAGAACAAGTAGTGTTGTCTCGGGGAAAACACTTACTCCTGAAACACTGTTTGTAGCCATACTGGCTCTTCTTGCTTGTCAGGTATCTGTAATTTCTGCTAATCAAGCTTATTGGACATATTTTCCTGATCTTCCTCTACTACATCCCTCATCCTGGAGTAGAGCCAATTTAAAGGTTTTCACTAGTAATCCTCAATTATTGGAAGGCATTTCTGACACCTTAGTACCCCACAAGATATCTCAAGAGATACCTTTAATGGTTTAGGAGAGGAGACTCACCTGTATTTTCCTACTCATAGTGAATATGTTCCTTTGGGATGTCTCCCTCTTAGTTATAGAGCTTATTTTACTGATTCTCCACAGTTCGGTCCTTCTACAAGATATGCATGGTCATTGGAAATGGCTTCTATTGGATATGCAAATTATAATGATACTTATAAAAATATTACAATGCCTCTTCCTTTGGATTCCTGTGAAGATTAATTAGAAAAAACAGATTTATATTTGAATCAAATGGATCCCACCGTGGACTTTCCAAAATGGTTTGAACGTGGATTTTCCCACGCAGCTCAAATTCTTTGGTGTCAAAAACTAAAGTTATGGATTGGTCAGTTTCTGCTCCAAATTTTACTTATAAATTTTATCTTAAAGATAATAAAGATAAACTTAACCGCTCTACGGAATTATGTACTGTTGAGCCTTTTCATAGGTGGTTTACTCCAGGATGGGTGACTCCTATATATATATAAGAGCCTTCTGAGGAATGGTAAACACTCTTACTTCCCTGATTTATATCGCCTCCTAGCGGCGACTAACATGATTCTTTTAAAACGTCCTAAACAAACTGTTCCTAAACCTTACGGTGTTAGGGCTTGTGTGAATGCTCCTCATGTTGTATTACTTGCTCACCCTGTTTTTTAAATATTTCTAAAGATAAAGAATCTTACTCTACAACGTGATCATTGTATTTTAACTAACTGCATTAATTCTTCCTTGCCTAAAAATTATACGATTTTTATGATAATACATCAACCTTCTTTTTGTAATGTTGCCTGCAGTTTTAGAGGGAAAAAAGGTACGATGATCCAGGAACTGAAGGGCTTAGACAACTTAACGAGCTTATGAGACCAAAACGCTTTGTAGCAGCCTTGATTTTAGGCATCACTGCCTTAATAAGTTTAATTACTGCTCTTGCTGTATCCACTACTGCTCTTGTACAAGAAATTCATACTGCCTCTCATGTCAATGACTTGTCCCATAATATATCTATAGCTTTAGCAGCTCAAGAAAAAATTGATAAAAAATTAGAAACTCATATTAATGCATTGGAAGAAGCTATTTTATGTATAGGAAATCAAATTCAAAATATAAAAACTCAAATGACTACTAGATGTCATGCTAACTATAAATGGGTTTGTGTTACTCCTTTAAAACATGATAGTGAGACAACTTCTTGGCAAAAGGTACCAACCCACCTTAAAGGTGTTTTGGAATAACATTAAAATAGCTCCTGATATATTGGCTTTACAAAACAAAATTAAAGACATGAGTCAAGCTCAACTTGAGGTGGCCCCAACCAAAAATTTGGCTGTAAAAATCTTTTAAAATATTAAAAACACAATTGGACATAATACATCTATAACTTTTATATTCAAATTGGAATTGGAATATTTTGTGTTCTAAAATTGCTGTTTATTTTTCCAGTTGTCCTCCGTCTAATCTGGAGGCGTGTCCGCAACCTACAAACCCAAATTGAAACTATCAAATTAAAAAATAAAAACGGGGAAATGCCATGTGTATTCCTCACCCCACCGCATGACACGGCTCTGCTGGGACAGAGGATGCTGCACGGTCTTCATCCTCCCGGAAGTCATAGAGGTGGCAGGCTCCTGTGTAATTAGATTTCTGAAAATATTGTTAATGAGTGCAAGGTTCTTGAGAAAATTAGAAAATAATTTCCTAGGCAATGTCACTATATTGGAACACAAAATAAATTGTAAGAGGTTCCCTTTTGAATGAAATAATGATGAAGGATAATGAATGAGTATGGAATTATGGTAAATGGGTTCGGGGCCAAACGCTCAGGTTCATGGAAAGGTAAGCACATCATGGACCTCCTTTAGGAACAATAGCAAGTACTTATTAGACAATTGAATAGTTGGTACAGAAAATGTTGTTAAACTTCTTACTTCTGTAAATCATTACCTCGTATGTAACCACAAGTCTATGCTATAAGTCAAAATTAATAGCATATTAATCCCCTGAGAGTGTGAATAAAGCAGAATTAGCCTTAGAACACTTGGTGTCTCTGCTATTTTTCCATCGTGCCGTCGCTTCCCCTCCAGCCAGGATCCCCGACTCCTGCTAGGGCTGGACCCCAGCAATGAAGATAAAAGAGACAGATCAGGCTAAAAAATATCCTGTGCTCCAACCCTTTGACTGCAACCTGGGAGAAAAAGATTAAGGAGGAGTATTTGTACGTACTGGATTGTCTGATCCCTTTCCTGGAATAAAACTTGCTGTGTAAATTAAATACATAACATTCATAAGGATTGTTTCAAAATGTACATTTTAAAAGGGTCTGAAACTAAAAAAAAGATAAAAGAAAGTTATAGGTATGGAAATATATTTTAGAATAGAATATTAAAAGGTAAAAGAAATGTTCCTCAATGAGAAAGTATTTTGTCTGATAAAGTAATATTCTTGTGCAAAAGTCCAAAATGAGAGGCCAAAACTGAGGATGTAAGTAAGTTGTAAATGTTTAAGCAAGTTGCAGAAGGTTTGCAGAAGGTAAATCTCAAAAAGTTTGTGTTTGTGATTAAATTGGATTTAGTTAGCACAATTAGTTATTTGAACTTTAATATGCTGCTAGGAAGCAAAGTCTAAGACATTGGTTTGCTCTTATCTAGCAAGATAATTTTCTTGCATTTGTATTTGTTAGGTTTTATTACTTAGGGAAACTAAGTCTTAAAGGAATTAGGGTTTGTACCTATTTTAAAGTATTAAATCAGTACTTTGTAACTGGTTAAACAAACAGCTGTTATTTAGGTTATAACAATATAGTGGACACCCAAAATATATGAATACATATATGTATGCATCTGAAAGCTATATCTGTCTAGGCTTTGTCTAAGTGTTGTGTAAAAATTCATAAAATGAGGGACTGGGCTTGTGGCTCAGTGGTAAAGCACTTGCCTAACGTTTGAGTCACCGGGTTCAATTCTCAGCACCACATATAAAAAAAAAAAAAATAAATGTCCATCAACATCTAAAATAATATTTTTAAAAAGTCTGTAAAATGAAAGTTTATGTAAGTTTTCCAGTAAGATAACCAGTAAGTACTCTCTTTTGTACGTGACCACAGAAGGGCCACACTGTCATTTGACAATCTGTCTTATAGTTGTATACTTTGACTAAGTCAATTTCTGATCATTAACACTGTTTCCTAAAGGAATAAGAGATTTAAGGATATCCTTTGATTTTTCATTAACCCATGCAGACCTATGATGATTGTTACTGTTCACTCCAGATTCTAAATTGTACTTTAAAAGTTAAACTTAGTTAAATGTAAAGCTTACGAAAGCACTTTGCCAAGTTGGTGTTCTCCAAACTAAAATTATCTGTAGCTAAAGTCTCAGATTTATATAGAAATAACAGATTTGGCTGGTAATGATTCATGTCATTTGATGTTTTTTAAAATATGTTTTTAGATGTAATGGACACAATACCTTTATTTTATTTTTATATGGTGCTGAGGCTTGAACCTAGGGCTTCACTCCTGCTAGGTGAGCACTCTACCACTAAGCCACAACCCCAGCCCCTCATTTGATGTTTTGTAACTGGATAAAGTGACCTGTTGTCAATTAGTTATATATACAATTTTGGGTTATTTGTCACACTGGAATTGAAATTTAAATGCATTTTTGAAAGATAATAAGGAGAGCTTGATCTGTTTAAAGGTGACATTGTAAAACATGGAAGCATTCTGCCACATTTTCCACAAAAATAAAGTTAAAAGCTCTCCTAGCCTTTGTTTGATTCATGTTTCAGATATAATGTTAAATTATATTAACTGATTCATAAAGACTTGTGAAATTATATGAAATTAAAGAAATTTATAAAATATTTGAGGAAGATAAAGATCAGTTTTAGAAATAAAACACCTTACCTAAGTGTTGTCGAGAGGCCACCACACCTGAGTTAAAACTCTGCCTCTCACCTTATTCCATGTTAAGATAACCACAAAAGTTTATTTAAAGTTAAGTTCAAAAGATATATTTTTACTACAAGGATTAATGTAATCTTAAAATAAAAAGAAAATATAACACATAGCTAATTAGCTAATTAGCTATGTGTTAATGGTTTGGGATTACAAAAATTATGTTTCTTGGTTCATAGCTATAATACAAACTAAATATGTTTTTACTCTTGTCAATTTCATTTTATATTTCCTTTTAAACTTTGTAATTGTTGTCTCTTAGTGCTTTGCAGAAGTACACCTTCTAATCTAATAACCTGAGTTAATTTGAGATGATGAGCCATCATCTCTAGGCTAGACAAAATACATGACTGATTTCTAGTATAATACTGACCCAATTAAATGGAAGGGTAAATAACTATAAAATTATAGACATTAAAGCTAAAACCCAGTACTCCTACTTTAAGACTGGTAAAACTGGTCTGCTAGCTGATTAAAACCAAAACTTGGAGAGTGAAAATAAAAAGCACCAAGGAGAATAGCCAATAATTGGCTCTCGCCCTCTGAGGTCAGCTCAAACCCAGGGAATGACGAGGACTTCTCTAAGGGCTTTACAACTCTGGGCCACATGACCTCCCAATTGGAGGATCGATGGGACCCTAGATAATAGGAAGCCAACCAGTGCACATTCTGCAAAGAGGAGGGTCACTGGAAAGGGAAATGAATGTCCCTTATGCTTCCAAGGGAAGTCACACATTATCAGCAAGACCTTGTCCTATCCTAGCAGATGGCACTAGAGAAGTTAAGAGGCTTCACAAGTTCCCAAGAGTGACCCCGTGAGAAATTTCAGCTGATTCTTAACAGTGGATAGGGACAAGGTCAATTTTGATCAACTTGGTCTTAAAAAACCTGGCAGGAGAGTTACAAAGCATAGCTGCCCATGGGCCGGCATTTATAGCTAAGGTGGCACAATTGATAGCAAAGGGGTTAGAGATCACCAGGAAGTTACAACTAACTTCAGGAAACTGATCTACACTGGATCAAGTGTTGCCAGTTGCTCTGTTAATAATTAGGTCTAGCCTTATTAAGCAGACAGGATTTTCCCCTTACGAGATTCTCTGGATACCCTCCTTCCGCTATAAGAGGTATACAAAAAGATCTAAAAATGAAACAACATCATGCCAACACTTTTAAACCAGGAGATGCTAATTGGGTTTAAAAAAAAAAAAGTAAAGTCAACTCTGATTCCTAAAGCTTCTTTGGAGGGGTCCTTTCACTGTCTTTTTATCCAGCAATACTACAGTAAAGATGGGCAAGGTGGCCCCTTGGAGTCATCACAGAAGGGTAAAACTAGCCTCTGTTGGTTGGGAGTGCATTCCCAATCCAACTGCACCTGGCAAGCTGACCATCCAAAATAAACAAGCTGCACCCCAAGAGGCCCCCAAGGACAACAGCCCTGCTTTAGTTGCTCCAGAAGCTGGCTAATCTATGCATGGCAGAAACTTGAAAAACTGATGGTTAATTGGGAGAAATGGACTACTGTTATTTTCTGCATTGGTCTGTTTACCATCATGCTCCTTCCTCCTGGCACTCCTGTTTGGTCCCTGAATCCTTAACATACTGACCTGATTTGTCTCTTCCTGCTTAGAGGTCATGAAATCTCAAATGGTCCTCCAGAGTTACCAGTGACTTAACTTGGAGGATGTGGACAGAGGTGATGCCCCTAAAAGGGTTTAAAGGGGCATCAAAGGGGGGAAAATGTGATGGCAAAAACAGACCTGTTGTGAAATGAAATTACAAAAATGTTATGGTAAGAAGCCAATGCCTGCGGAAAGGATCAGTTTCCCTCCCCTCTCTCAGCCTTTCTCCAGGAAGCTTAATTAACCACAGGTCCCTACCTTTGGATTGTAACTGTCCTAGGAGTCTGACTACTCCCTCTTGAAATGTAACAGATGCCTGTGAAAGAGCCATTTTTTCTTATCTGTTCTGTGAGCATGCTTTATGTTAGAGACTGCACAAGGCCTTCAGCCACTTAGATTAGGAATTTTTTAAGAAAAGAGGAAAAAGCCCTAATGATAGGATGGGTCCAAGATGATGTCAAATAACCTGTAAATATTGTGAGAAACTGTGGATCAGGGCTCAGAATCTGGAGTTTTTGTTTTCCTCTGGGCCCACTGGCGTAAAATAAAGCTTGGAGTTCTTCTCCTCTCTAAGTCCTGCTTGCTGCTTCGAGACCAGTCTATTTCCCAAAAGAAAATCAGATTCATTCCATGGTCTTTCCTATTTCCTGTCCCCCCACACTTCCATTAGTTTCCTTTTGTTTCATCTACTGAACTTCTATTCTTTTCCTCCCACCCCACTGTGTGTTAGCATCCATATATCAGAGAGAACAATTGAACTTTGGTTTCTTGGGATTGGCTTATTTTGCTTATCATGGTAGTCTCCAGATCCATCCATTTACTGGCAAAATTCATAAAGTCATGATTTTTATGGCTAAGTAATATTCCATTGTGTAGGCACTGGGTTTGATCCTCAGCATCACATAAAAATAAATAAAGGTATTGTGTCCATCTACAACTAAAAATTTTTAAAAATTTCATTGTGTATATATATCACATTTTCTTTATCCATTCATCTGTTGAGGGGCAGCTAGGTTGGTTCCATAGCTTAGTGATTATTAATTGAGCTGCTATAAACATTTATGCGGCTGTATCACTGTAGTATGTTGTTTCTAAATCCTTTGGGTATCTACTGAGGAGTAGGCCAACTGAGTCAAATGGTGGTTCTATTTCAAGTTTTCTGAGGAATCTCCATACTGCTTTCCAAAGTGGTTGCACCAATTTGCAGTCCCATCAGCAATGTATGATTGTATCCTTTTCCCACATCCTTGCCAACACTTGTTACTTGTATTCTTTATAATTACCATGTGATTGGACTGATATGAAAAATATATTCTGACTATAGTTCTTTATCAGATGTATGATTTGCTTTGTCTGTGGTTTCTGTCTATTATCTTTCAAAGAGCAGAAGTTCTTAATTTTGATGAAGGCTATCATCCATTTTTTTTCCTATGGATTATGCTTCTGGTGATGTAAGTATATATATATATATGCATATATATGTACACATACACACACATATATACATATACACATATATTATACATATATCCATATGTATCATACACACACATACTATATGTGTGTAAAAATACATAAGTATATATGTATGTCTGTGTATATATATATATCATATATATGTATATATTTGTGTGTGTATATATATGTGTGTGTGTGTGTGTGTGTGTGTGTGGTGCTGGAAATCTAACCCAGGGCTCCGTGCTTGTTAGGAAAGTGCTCTTTCGCTGAGCTACACCTCCAGGTCTTGAAATACTTTTTAAATACATTGTATCAGACAATATTTGCAGGTTCCCTTCTGTGGCAAATGTCTCAATTTATTGCCTCTCAGTTGAAATCCATCTTTCTTGCCAGCTCTGAGAAAACAGAAATGGAACTTTCTCATTCATTTTTTTTAGTTAAGCCTTGTCAATTGATGGCACTGGAGAGACACTGCAGGAGGGAAGGGACCTGCTTCCTGGTTCGTGGGTACCAGCTCAGCCAGCTTCGGCAGCATGTCTAGTTTCTGCAGCAAACTTGGCTCCTTCACCACTAGGCTCCTGCAGTCCGCATAGCTTCTCTAGTGCCAGCTCCTTCAACCAGCAGCTTCCCTCAGCACCACCTCCCACTCAGGTGGGTTCTAGCAGAGTGTTTCAGTGAGACACCTCCCTGTGGACAGCTTGCTGCACTATACAGTGCCACAGTGACTTCTCTGCCATTCAGTGTTATACCTGCATAAGGTGGAAATTCAGGACACCAAGATGTCTGAGGCAGGATATAAGAAGGATGCTATTGGAAGATAAGACGGAGGAGGAGTCATGTCCTGTTTATGATAAGTCCAATACCATGACACTGAGGACTTATCACCATTACAACTACAGGTATTTTAGGTATTCTAAAATGACCAATGGGGGTAAACTGGACAGTATTCTAATTAGGTTTTCTAAAGTAACCAACAGGGGCAAATGGGGTAAAGTCTTCAATCAGGTCTGTATAGGAAAGAGCACACCTCACAGCTCAGCATATAAGACATTAATTTCCAGACATCAGGGCCTTGAGCTTCTTTCTTTTGCTCCACCCACTCCATTCTACCTTATGGACTGCTACTTCCACTTCATCTTCAATAAATCTGTACTTTGCCTGTTATTTGTATTTGCCTCGCTCAATTCTTTGTTCGGGGCACCAAGGACCTGGACCCCAATCAGACACTGTGACAATAACACCTGTGCCCTCTCCAGCAAAGTCTGAGCCTCAGCCCAGGAATGGAAGGGCTCTCTCTCTGCGGAGCTATATCTTAGTCACAGGCAGTGGTTATTATATTATGTGTGAGATAATTTTTTATTATTTTAGATGCTCTTTTTATTTTCTTTAAAATTCTTTTCTTCTTATTAGCCCACAGGTTGGCAAGCCACGACCCATGAGACAAATCCAGCCCACTGCCTTTTTTTTTCAATATATAAATAAAGCTTTATTGGAACACAGCCATGTTCATTTGTTTATGTATTAACTAGTACTCTTTTCACACTCCAACTATCACCAAAAGCTCAATCCTTGTCCTCGATGACAATCCAATATTGAGGATGCAGTTTTGAGAAAAAGGAAAAAGAAGTTTTATTGTTCGCTAGCAAAGAAGAAACCCAGGGGACTCCTGTCCCATAGGCTGTGATTCTGCCCATCAGGGAACAGGGGTTTTTTTAAAGAGGTGACTCAAAGGCTCCATCCCACATGTTCTCTGTCTGGAATTGTAATTCACTTGTTAATTTGAGACATTTCTGAGATCTTCTGATGCCATCCCCAAAGTCTGAATGACTCTGTTCCTATGGTGGGTGTGTGCTCAAGGACAGATAACTCTGCCTAGGATCAGAAAGAAAGGTAATCCCGTTTCCCCTGAGATCAGGGAAGGGGAGAAATTAGGGAGGAGCAGGGAAGAGAAAGAAACATGTCCATTTTAAAAATAAGTTGCAGTGCAGAGCAGCAACAGCTATTTTCCAAACATAAGGTGAACTACTGTTACAATTTCATTATTATTTTATTTGGCACTAGGGATGGAATCCAGGGGCACTTAACCACTGAGCCACATCCGCAACACTTTCTATTTTTTATCTTGAGAGAGGGTCTTGCTAAATTGCTTAGGGCCTCACTAAATTGCTGAGCTGGCTTTGAATTGGCAATCCTGTCTCAGCCTCTTGAATGGCTGGAATTACAGGCATGCACCACCCAAGCTGGTTTAACCAATTGTTTTTAATCTGGATTCTATGAATGACTCCAATGTGTTGATAAACCACCAATTGTTTTTAATCTGGATTCTATGAATGACTCCAATGTGTTGATAAACCACCTGAAATTATATCCTAATTTTGTGTGGATATGTAAATGTGCATAGGTATGGGGACAAAGTTTCCAGCTTGAAATTTTTGTAATAAGTCTTAATAGTTAAGAGCATACTAACTGCCCTGAATTCCAGCTCTGCTAATCCTACTATCACCTGAACTAATTAACCTCACCATGACTTAGTCTCCTTGTCTGTAAAATGGGGGATGTTGTAGTACCTACTTCATTGTTATGGGAATTTAGAGAGTTAGCGTGCATAAAGCATTTGGACATGACCTGGCATATGATAAACACTATATCAGCATTGTCTGTTATTGCTAGTTCTGGCTTTCCCCTTGCCTCTAAGGCCCCGGATGGATCAATGTTTTCTGTTGCTCTAGGGCACCTTGCTTTCCAGGACTCTAATCCCTCAGGCTCTTTCTCTACTCAGAGCATTCTTGGCAAAGTGTTGCCTGCCCTTTAACTATTGACCTTGCCTCTGGCCTTAGATCAAACATTATTTTCTCAAAGAAGCCCTTGCTGATCTCTAGGATATGAGAAGCCTCTGTCCATTCAACTCTCGGCTCATTTTCTCATCATAACATGTACTATAATTTAGTTGCTGAGATCCTTTAAGGTTTTCCCTTACAGTTTCTAAACTCTGAAAAAGGACAAAGGTCATGTCTGCCTGGTTCCCTCTGGACTTCATTGCAGTGCCCAATATACTGCAGGAATACCATAAATATCTGTCAAATGAATTAGTGAATGAATAAGAAAAAATGTGTAGCTGGGCATGGTTACATTACACCTGTAATCCCAGTGGCTCCGGAGGCTGCAGAAGAAGGATCTCAAGTTCAAAATGAGTCTCAGCAAATTAGCCAAGCCCTAAGCAATTTTGTGAGATCCTGTCTCAAAATAAAAAAATAAAAAGGACTGGAATGCATCTCAGTGTTAAAGCACCCCGGTTGGATCCCCTGTACCTCTCCCCCACAAAAAAGAAACTATTAAGCAGGGAGCTTGCCTCTTCCCAGAGAACATGTGCATGCCCTTAATTCAAAACAGGATTAAATACTTACATAAACTGGCAAAATCAACTGTGCCAATCAGAAATTTACTGCTACTTTGGGAATTAGTATATTAGTGACATGTTATCAGAAAACTATATTTTATTAACACTCGAACACTAGGAAAGTTATAATAGTTAACCATGATAGTTCAAAATAGACACAATAAAGTGATTCTCCAGGGAATGTCTTCAAGGACCAATAGTTGCTTCCCCTCCACTGGAAGAAGGAATCCCTGCAAGGGTTCTCATTGCTCCCACCTCACCAACTGTCAGACTCCAACGGCACCTCTGTGTAATGGGCCTTAAAACATGTGCTGGACACCGATGCTTGTTCTCCAGCCAAAACAAAGAGGTAACTGCCAACCACAGTCAGGGAAAACTGAACTGGACTTGGGTCCCGGGAGACAGAGAACTGGGAAAATTCCACACGAAATGGTCAGACGGCTGAAAGAGCTGGTTGGTTGGATGATCCCAGAGGACCTTGACAGTTGGAAATCTGTCATGCATCTGGCAGGTGGTTCAGATTCCCGAGTCTGGGAGCAGCTCCCCGCCCGCCGGTTCACAAGCTCTGGACTACATTTCCCAGAGGGCTTTGCTTCGGGCTAGTAGCTATTGAAATAGGGCGTGTCTAGGAAGAGAAGCCATAGTACTTCAGCAGCGCTGGGGCATCTTCCTCCGCTGCAGCTGCGCCGGCAGAGATGGTTGTACTCCTGTTCCTGTTCCTCCTTCTCCCTTTGCTCCTGTACCTGGCTGCGCCCCAAATCAGGTCTGTGCAATTATGTTGCCTTCTCTCGCAGAGTCTTCACGGGGAGACACGAATTCTCACTGAAGCTCTTTTCTTCAAAAAGAAGGACTAGGAAAACTCCTCTGGGGGGTCCCCGAGATGGATGGCCTAGAGCCGGAGTTCAGTGAGTTGCAGGCCAGGTCCAGGTGTCTTAGATGTGGAAAGGGCGAGATCGGACACCACAGGCGGTCATTAACCATCCTGAGCATCCTGCTTTGCTTTTCCTGACCCCGCTTTTTGCTTAGTACCCCCTGCTTCCAGCTTCAGGGAGCCCCGAGGGCAAGGCTACCTCAAACGCTAGTTTGCAGCTTGGCAGCCTTCAGACCCTGGAATGGGATATGTCTTCCAATTCTCTTTCCCCCTTAACTCCCACGTCTTGCACCAGCACTATCTAGCTTTTTACTTCCAGCCTTTGAGGAACAAAGAACGATTCCACCTTTGCTCTACGGCCCCATTGCATGCGCTCTCGTTACTATTAGATTCACGCTTTCTTGAAGCAGATGTAAAAGAGAGAAATGAAAAGAGTCATTATGCACCCTACCCTGCCTTCCAAGCAACAGCATGCGGGATCCGCATTAGACGCTGAGGAGCGGCGAAGTGGAGGACAGGGAGAGTGCGGGGAACGGTCTTTGACCTGGTCACATATCAGCCCGAGGCTGGCCCCGTGCCCCAGAGAATAAGCAGCAGGCTGCACAACAGGCAGCCTGCTGATTGGTTCTGAGTCAGTCACCAGTAGTGACGGTGGACCAGTGACTGAAGAGACACACACCTTCCCCAGAGAGCGTGATCGTAGTTCCAATGGAAATTGAAGCTGCACCAGATCTCACCCAGTCATTTCTTACCATAGTAAGATTGATCTATCAAGGCTCACCTGCCTGCCTCTCCACCTCGCTACCTTCCTTTCTTAGTCTTTTTTTGACTTTCCCTCCTTGGTGACCCTCTTCCGGCCGGTTGTGTTTTTTTCTCCACCCTGAACACTCACTGCTCTCATCTCTGAGCACACACATGGGTGATCATACTGAAATGAAAACATGAATTTTTTATGTCTTTCCCACATCTTCTTATGCACATAGAATCTCAATGAAAAGTTGAACCATAACTGGAAAATAGTTCCTAATATTTTTCACTGGGAATATCTTTCTCAGAAAATCTGAGTGGGGGGGATATTTTTTCTGAGAAAGAATATACTTCAGGCTTTTTCTCCAACCTAGCTAGGTCAAGGGAGCCAGGCTGGAGCTGGGCTTTTATAGTTGATTTTTTTCTCTTATTTCTTCTGTTTAGAAGAAGGAGCTAAGTACAGCCCCCAATAATTTGTCACTGCTGTAGTTCAAGCTGAAAGAGTGTGGGAAACAGAGCTAGGGACATGTTCTCTGAGGAGGGAGACATCAGTTGGTGGGCACATGAGTTAGTTCACCTCCTTTTCAGCCTATTTGCACTAAGCAGATAGCTCGAGTGGCTAGGAGCACTTTGCAATTCCAAGTTCAATTAAAAAGACTGAAATACTCTTCAAAAATTCACCTCCTAGTCATCTGATTATTTTAGTCCCAAGATTGCAAAGGAGAAAAAAGAAGAATCTGAGGACCGCCAAAATGAATTTGTGCATTTGTTCATTTAGAAAGGCAGTACAGTGTAGTACTTAGGAGCAAGGACAATAATTAGACAAACTAAGACTAGAATCCCCACTCCCCTTTGTACTTACCTAACTCTCTGTGTGTGTGTTCGTGTTCATAGGGTTTGAACCCATGACCTCACTCATGCTAAGCATATGTCACTGAGCTACTTCCTAGCCCCTGTTGTATTTTCATGTGTGTAAATGTATGTGAATGCGGCTTTTTTCTTGTTTTGTTCTAGATTCATAAGCTTTCATAATTTTAACTCTTCAAAGTGATTAATCATTTCTCAAGACTATGAAATGTCAGTTGTGGGCGGAGTGACATGCAGAGACAAGTTCTTCCCTCTTCTTGACTGGGTCTTGTGATTTTCTAAGCCAAAAGTACTTCCTGGGGAGCTCAAACTGTAGTCAGGTGCTTGGTTAATCAAACATTCATCCAGTTCTTGTGCTGTGGGGAGCAGCTCTAAATTTTGAATAGCTTTTTTCCTTGTGCAAGAGCAGGTAGTTTTCTTTCCACCAGTGTTCCTTAAATATGTAAAAGGACATAAGTGGAAGAACCTAAAGCAAATCTCAGCCTTGGGATCTGAATATATCGGGAGTTGGAAATCCTCTGCAGAGATGAGATAATGAACGACTGATAAGCTCTCCTCCTCTGTCTACAGGAAAATGCTGTCTAGTGGAGTGTGCACATCTACTGTCCAGCTTCCTGGGAAGGTAGCTATAGTCACTGGAGCTAACACAGGCATTGGGAAGGAAACAGCCAGAGAGCTGGCTCAAAGAGGCAAGTTCATCTACTCTCAATTCCCTCCTGCTACTGCAGTTTTACCTCTCACAGTGGATCATTCTCCTTTTTAATTCCTAGTCCTAGAATTCAAAACACTCCAAGCATCCAGAGATTTGCTAGTCTGAATCTAGTGTGAGATATTCTACTTTTAATGGGCATTTAACAGATATTATTGACCTGTTTTTCTCTCTTGATTTGCTTTATATACTTCTGTTGTGAAGTAGGGATAAAAATTCCTGTTTTTAAAAAAAACAGGTGAAAACAACATGAATATCGCAACATGATTATCAGTATTAATCTACAACATCCATCAAAAAAAGCAGAACTGACAGTTTCTTTCACATGTCATTTGATAGGAGCCCGTGTATATTTGGCTTGCCGGGATGTGCAAAAGGGGGAATTGGTGGCCAGTGAGATCCAAGCCATGACAGGGAACCAGGAGGTGTTGGTGCGTAAACTGGACCTGTCTGATACAAAGTCTGTTCGAGCCTTTGCTAGGGACTTCTTAGCACGTAAGTGGGAACCATTGACTATGTTGTGGGTCTTACGATCAACATAGCAGACTAAGCTAAAAGGGAAAGATCCCTCTCCCTCTAATACATAGAAATAGTGGATAAAATACAGCCCAAAACTTTCAATACATAGCTGAACTCGTGATCATGTGATTTATGTCCAAGGAACATCTTAGGAGGCAGAAACAAAAGGCAACCATAGCAGTGAGCAAGAGCCAAGGTCAAAATCTGGTGAGAGTATCAGAACTTGGTGGGGGCTTTTTAAGGTCTATAGTCTAAGGACCCAAATAAGGACAGGAGATGAAACCTCAGGTTTTCGAGAGCTGGAACACCACATATAAGGTTGAGATTCACAAAGGGCCAACTGCTCCAGGGTAAAGGGGCTAGAAAAACAACAAAACCCTGACTCCCAGCTCAGGGACATGACAAAGAACCTTTCCATCTCTTCAGGACGTGGAGGAATAGTCATCTGATAGAAACTAAAACCCCAAACTGGTATCATCCGTGGGATCTGAATCATACCACCAAATGGTGTAATTAAAAGAAACATTTTTTGGTGCCAAACTCTTGAACTGAGAAATTAACATAAAAACCTACAGTAGGTACCAGGTGTGGTGGTGTGCACCTGTAATCCCACCTACTCAGGAGACTGAGGCAGGAAGATCACAAGTTTCAAGACAGCCTGGACAATTTAGAGAGAACCTCTCTCAAAATAAAAATTTCAAAGGGCCTTGGATATAGCTCAGTGGTAGAGCATTGCCTAGTATGTATGAGGCCCTGGGTTTAATTCCCAGTATTGGAAAAAACAAAACTGTAGATCTCATGAAAAGCAAATCCAAGCATACTCCTCCTCATTTTCCAGGGATCTAGGTCTCCCAGGGAAAATAACTTCCACTTTTGTGAACTTAAACCACATGAGGAAATGGACCACTAAAGAGGGTTGGCAAGTTTCTTTTGGGACCTGAATCCCAGAGGCAGGGGTACCTATAGAACATCCTTTTTTCTCTTGCTTTGGAACCTTCCCATTCAGCTTGGGAAGTCTTTCGATTGGGAGAGGTGGACAGAACACTTCCCAAAGGCAGTGAATAGGTGGCTTCTGAACTGGAAATATCAGGAAAGCTATTCAGTGATATCAGATGGTATTTTGCCCTGTTGTAGAAGTAGGTAGGATTCAGCTAAGTTCTTACAATGAAAAACAATGCAGCGAAGGGGAAATGGAGGGAAAATTGAAGTCCTGCACCCCCACTTTCAAAGCCTGGGTTGTGAGGCACATGTCAAAGATAATAGCTGTGGCTTGCCATCTTCATGCTCCATCTTCTCTTCTGTGCAGAGGAAAAGCACCTCCACATTTTGATCAACAATGCAGGAGTGATGATGTGTCCCTACTCTAAAACAGCAGATGGCTTCGAGATGCACATGGGAGTCAACCACTTGGGTAGGAAATCTGGGCTTATTGTAAAACTAGAAGAAATCTAAAATTCTCCCTGAAAAAATTAGGGGTCAGATTGAGCCTTCTTTGTGGTGTGATTGGAGCTCAGGGTCATAATAGACCATGTGAGAGTTATAAATAGTTTAGACCAGCCCGAAGCTGAGGACTGCCTCAGGTTCTGCCCACTTTTTAATCTGTAGTCCAGATTTGGTTTACCTTGGGGGCATTTTCCAACAGCCTAATTGGATTGGGGACTGGGTTGCTTCTTAGAAGTGATCCTATGGCTGGTATCAGATAGAGGCTACCTGCTCTTAAAGAGTGTTGGAACCATTGGAACAAGAAAGGATTTCATAGTCACATAGTCAGACCTGCCTCATATGAGGCTATCTATGACTCTAAACTCTCACTGGACTTGTATAGTTGACAGTGTAAAGCTGAGGTAGAGGGTCTCATTCCTAAATTCTTTGTCTCCCATAGCTGAGCCCTGCTTACCTCTACTCCTCACCCTGGCCTTGAACTCTGTTAATCCTAGTTTTTCTCAACAGGTCACTTCCTCCTGACCCATCTGCTGCTAGAGAGACTGAAGGAATCAGCCCCATCAAGGGTAGTAAATGTGTCTTCCTTGGCACATCACCTGGGAAGGATCCACTTTCATAACCTGCAGGGCGAGAAATTCTACAATGCAGCTCTAGCCTACTGTCACAGCAAGTTAGCCAACATTCTTTTCACCCAGGAACTGGCCAGGAGACTGAAAGGTGGGCTTGGAAGAAATGAATGTGGAGGCATAAGTCAGTGAGAGGTAGCTAAATGCCAAAGGAATGGAAAATGTTTTCCAGAACCTCTCACCTGGACACAGGACCTGCTTCCATGACACTAGATGGAAATGGTTTTAGTAAATCGCCCACACTGAGTATTGGAGGTGGCTAGCTGGTAACAGGGAGAGTCTTACTTTGATTCTGAAGGCTCCACTACTTACTGTGAGCTGAAGCAAGTTACTTACCTTTTCAAAACTTATTTCCTCATATGTACAATGAGACTGCTCCCCAGATTATTTCATAATTCAGGTTTAATGAGCAAGTCAGAATTTTTTATTCTTAGTGAGACTGAGCAGCAGGGAGGGAACTGAGCAGGCACTAGATACAGCCATTAGAATAAAACATGGACTGGGATTCTGGAGGGGGCATCTCCCTAAGAGCAAAGGGTCAAATAAGAGGGATAGTATGCTTGTGAAGGGGATCTCCAGTCACAAGTAAACGGAAGTTCTTAGCTTGTTCTACTCTGGATTTCCAACAAAGATAAAGGAAATCTCAATTTAAAAGGGAAATGATTAGGAGTTGAGGCAGGCAGAATTCAGGCTCAAGGAATTAAGCACAGGATCCCCACTGTTGAAGTAGGGTCATCATATTTTATGGTCAGCCATGAGATGAGAGGAAGGAAGCTGGCAGTCAGCTGAATCCATATGTCCAGTCTGTGTCTAGGCCATGACATCCTTTATCAACTCAGGATAGATGAGGAACTGCATAGTGAGAACTATCCAAAGGGTATGTCAGGGAGCTAGGCCAGCCTGGAGGTGTAGAGATGGGTCCAGGATGAGATCCAGTAAAAGCAGAGCATACACTAGGGAGTAAACCTAACAGTTTTACTGGATTTGGGGAAAATAGCTGTGGTGAAGAGTAAGAACACTGGTGTGACAGATTGATTCATCCAACCATTCTGGAGGCATGTACTCCATGCCCTTTTTAGGGGACCAGGAATGAGGTGGGGGACAAGACAGATATAGGCCCTTTCTTGATTTGCTTTACATCTAATGGGGGAGAGAAATGGGCTAACGCTAATGGGGCAAGTGTTTGTACGTTTGTTCCATGTAAAATCGGTTTAATAATACATGAATAATTTTTGCTGTAACAAGTTCAAATAGTATGGTAGTATATAGAATTAAAGATGAAAACCCTCTTTATTTATTCCACTTTCTTCCCCCACAGTTTTCTGCCTTCAAAGTGACTGCTGTCAACAGCTTATTGTGCTTATTTCCAGTCACCTTCCTGTGTATTTACATATGCTCATCATACACAAGGAACTGCATTTCTCACATGGCATCTTGGCAATTTTTCCACGTGGAACATATTTACTCCCATCTATTTTGTTGGCTGCATTGTATTTAATATAGCCATACCTTAGCTTATTTATCCATTTTCTTTTTTTTATTCATTTAGTTGCCAATGGACCTTTATTTTTTTTATTTATATGCGGTGCTGAGAATCAAACCCAGTGCCTCACACGTGCTAGGCAAGCACTCTACCACTGAGCCACAACCCCAACCCTATTTATCCATTTTCTTAACAACATATAGATTGTTTCCTTTTTGTTGCTGCTGTTTAATTTTAATTGTGATAAGGTTATAAAGGAAAAGTGCAGGGACTTATAATGGATTAAGGGCTGGCAAGGACCTTATTCAGTCTAAGGGTTTAAGAAAGATTCTCTGAGGAAGTAAGTTGCAGTCTGAGCCCTAAAATGTGATTAGAAAATAAATGGGTGATAGGTGCAGGTGGGGTGCAGAGGCTGAGGAACATTCCAGCCAGAAGGAAGATGATGAATAAAGTATGGGCTCGGTTTGGGAAACAGAGAAGACTATGATGGTTAGAATAGAGGACTGAGCTAAAACTGAAAGGTAGATAGATGCCACAGTAAGGATGTTAAGGTTTATTTGAAGAGCACTGGAAAACCTTTGAAATTAAAGCCTTTTAGAAATGGGCAGGAGTAGGTGCAGCAAGCGGTTTCAGTAGTTAAGGTGAGAAATGAAGGTGGCTTGGATGAGCGTGGTGGAGGTGCAGTGTAGTAGACACTCCTGAGAGATTTAGGATGTAGAAACCACAGGGCTTGTTGGTGATTATGCATGGTGAAGTGGGGAATCATCAAGAGCCGCTCCTGCATGCCTATTTGGGCATTTAGGGGACATGGCAGCAACCAGGTGTGGACTTACAAGTAGAAGTCAGTTTTTGACCTCTGAATGTGCATTATGATGGATTATCTAGGGAAGATGGATTATCTAGTAGGCAGTTGGAAATAATATGTACTTTATCTCAAACTGTGAAATCCACAACTCTTTTCAGTCATTTGGTAGCAAGACCTCAACTACACTAGGGAGATTAGGTAATAGGCCGGATATGGATATGTCTCATCTTGTGCTGAAATCAGTAGAAATTTGAAACACTTTTGGTTTCACGATTTCCAGACAGGGGTGGGGACCTGAAACAGCATGTGCATTAGCACTTCCCGTATACCAGGGTCTATTCAAAGGTCTTTTACATATGTGAGCTTATCTAATCCTCAGAACAACCCCACGAGGTGTAGGTATCATAATTAGCCCCATTTTAGAGATGAGAAAATGAGTCACAAAAAAGGGAGCTTGTCTAAGGTTATGCAGTCAATGAAGGGAGCTGGGAGCTGAAACTGGGCATTCTGGCTACAAAGTCCATGCTCTTCACCACCTCATGCTGGCTCGCATAGGCACTCTGGAATTCAAAGGAACAGTTTGGGCTGTCAATGCAAAGTGTGCGCACTATAAAATTATGGTGAGGGAGTCTAGCGAGCCATGAGAATTCCAACTTAACATTTGGGTAGAAAATGACGACCAAGGATGTCCAGGAAACTGAGATAAAGCAGCTGGAAGGGTTAGGAAGACCAGAAGAGGTGTGGGTCAGAAAAGCCAGTAAAAAAGAGGACTTACAGGAAGAGAGGGTCAACAAAGTAAAGTGCTCCTGAGAGGTCGAGTCCTGGTTCTGCTACACTGAAACAGTTAATAACCTCTCAGAGCCTTTCTTAATCTGTGAAGTGGAAGTGTACTGTTAAGTGAGTAGAAGTCACCATGGGACAGAGGGTTCACTAGTGGGGTCACAGGTTTCTTCCCATCCTTTGCTTCTTTTGGATGTTTGGTAAAATTGAGTCCTGTCTTCCTCCTGCAGGCTCTGGCGTGACCACGTATTCTGTGCACCCTGGCACCGTCCGATCAGAATTGGTTCGGCACTCATCTTTCATGAGGTGGATGTGGTGGCTTTTCTCCTTCTTCATCAAGACTCCTCAGCAGGGAGCCCAGACCAGCCTGTACTGTGCCGTAACAGAAGGTCTCGAGATTCTAAGTGGGAATCATTTCAGGTATGAATGTTTCTGTTTTTGAAGATAAGATTTTATTTCTCAAATTATTTGAATTTGTCTGGTATGTTGTAGATTTTTTTAAAAAGTATTTTGTCTAATATATCTAGAGTTTTCGTCTTTTATGTAATCCGTTCACATTTTTTTGTGATACTTGCTAGGTTCGATTTTCCCCTCTTATTCTGATAATTATGCTTTCCATTTCATTTCTTCCTATTGTTTGTTATGTTAATCAAGTTTTCTTTATTCCTTTTTGAACTCTTAGTTCTGTATTTCTTAACATTAAAAAGAATTTGAATCTGTTTTTCTCATTGTCTTCAGAATTGAAATAGTACATATGGACTTCCTTCTTGAATAAGTAAAGATTTTAAAAATTTCGTTGTAGCCAGGCGCGGTGGCACATGCCTGTAATCCCAGCACTTGGGAGGCTGAGGCAGGAGGATCGTGAGTTCAAAGCCAGCCTCAGCAGTTTAGTGAGGCCCTAAGCAACTCAGCGAGACCCTGTCTCTAAAATAAAATACAAAGTAGGGCTGGGGATGTGGCTTCAGTGGCCAAGTGTCCCTGAGTTCAATCCCTGGTTCAAAAAAACAAAAACAAAAACAAAAGAAACAAAATAGGGCTTGGGATGTGGCCAAGTGGTGGAGTGCCCCTGGGTTCAATCCCCAGTACCAAAAAAAAAAAAAAAAAAAAAATTTCATTGTAGAGGCTCTTGAACATCAAATAGCATATTGAACTCAAATATATCCATCATCCAGCCTCAACTGTCATTAAATCAGGCCAGTCCTTCCCCATTCTTCACCCTTCCCATATTTTCTTTTCCCATATTACTGTGAAGAAAAATACCAGACATCACATAAAGATTGGATTTTTAACATTTTTATCTACCTTCATGACCATGCTAAATTAACCTGATATTTTAGAGAAGGGCTATAAATTCTATTAAGATTAGAAAGAAGAGCAATTAGGTGATGAAAACCCTATAGTGCAGACTTACAGAAGAACCACAGAAGTTATTTCCATAGAGACAGAATCTAGTCTGTGCTTTAGAAAAATATTTGTTTAATGAATAATTAACCCAGTGAGAGGTAGAGTCCCTGATTTAGGGTATCAACAATTAAAAGGATGGTTACATGACAGAGGCCCTGAAGAGGCAGAATTTTTACCACTGGTGAGTGAGTGAGTGAGGGGGAAGATTTGGTAGCCTGGGTTTCAAGTCTGAGTGTCTAGGAGGTTGATGATGACATTAATGTAGACAGCAGACATGGAAAAATAGTGTACGACTTAAGGTTCTTGAATTCCAAAGCAGCGGACATGAACTCTGGCTAACTTAAGCAGGAAGGGAATTTTCTACAACATTAGAGCTGGAGGTGCCCCTAGATCCAAAGGGAAGACGGAAGAGCTGCTTAGGATAGATTGGCCAGCCAGCCTGCTGGGGCACTGCTGCTAGGATGAAGTCTTTTAGTTTTGGTTGCTCACTATACAGTCTCCATGCATTGGATAGAAGGAAGTTGCCAAAAGAAGATGGAATGGATATTTAGTCAGGATGACAGTTTTCCCTGGCGTAATAAATCTTGCTTTGTATACGTCGAGTTTGTGTTACTTACAAGACATACAAGTAGAAATGTGAAGCAGATAGTGGGAAGTACGAGTCTGAAGTTCAAGAAAATAGATAAATACAGTTTTGTACACTGGAATGATTTTCCAAGAGTGAATGGATTCTTCTTCATGGGCAATATTAAGAAAAAACCCTTTATCTTGGTTTTGACTTGAGTGGTTTAAAGAAAGTCAGCTTCAAATCCATAACTTAGTAATTATTGAATTGACTTTTGAAGAACCTTACCCAGGCAATAGATTCTTAATTTTACTTCATTTTGAAGATCCAACAGCAGCCAAGTAGACCACTATCCAGAAATGAGCATAAAAGTCTGTTTTAATTAAAATTTAGGAACTTTACACTGGCTGTTCTTTCTGCCTATTTCTACTAATCTACTTTCTGTCTATGGTGTTTTGCCTATAATGAACATTTCACAAAAATGGGATCATAAGATGTGGTCTTTTGTGACTTTCATTTAAGCACAATGTTTTCAAGGTTTATCTATGCCAAAACATGTATCAGTTCTTATTTCTTTCTTTCTTTCTTTTTTTTAAGTTGTAGATAGATACAATACCCTTATTTTATGTATATTTATTTGGTGCTGAGAATCAAACCCAGTGCCTCACATGTGCTAGGCAAACACTCTTCTACTGAGCTACAATGCCAGCCCCTCTTATTTCCTTTTTATTGCTGAATAATATTTCATTATATGGACATACCACAGTGTATTTACCCTTTCATCAACCAATGGGCATTTAGGTTTCCACTTTTTGGCTATTCAAATACTACTACATGAACATTCTTATAGAAACTTTTGTATGGACACTACTCTTGGATATATAGAAGTGGAATTTGGGGGCATCTGGCAACTCTTGTTTAACTGTTGAGGAGTAGCTAGACTTTTTCAAAGCGGCTATCCTTTTACATTCCCATTGGTCATGTATGAAGGCTCCAGTTTCTCCATATCCCAGACAATACATGCTATTGTCTTTCCCTTTGATTTTAGCCATCATAGTGTATATCTTGTCATTATCATTTTCCTGCTAATGATGTGGAACATTTTTATGTGCTTTATTGTACTTCTATCTATGTATGTTGGAGAAGTGTCTGATTCAAATCCTTTGTCCATTTGTAAATTAAATTATTGTCTTTTTATGTTCAGTTGCAGGAGTTTCTTTATAGTCTAAATACCAGTCCTTCATCAAATATATGATTTGCAAGTATTCTTTCACTCTTGGGTTTTCTTTTCACGTGTGTGTGTGTGTTGGGGGTGGGGTTCTGGGGATTGAACTCAGTCCTCACACAGTGGCAAGTGCTCTACCACTGAACTACATCCCAGTACATCCTCACTTTCTTAATAGTATCCTTGGAAGTACACAATTTTTAATTTTGAAAAAGCCCAATTTATCTACATTTTTCTTTTGTCACTTGGGCTTTTGGTGTCATGTCTAAGAAACCACTGCCTCACCCACATTCGGAGATTTACTACAATGCTATGTTTTCTTTACAGTTTTATAGTTTTAGCATTACATTTAGGTCTGTGATCCACTTTGAATTATTTTTTGAATGTGTTATGAAGTAGAGGCTTAATTTCATTCCTTCTCTTATAGATGTCCAGCAGTCCCAGCACCATTTGTTGGAAAGACTATTCTTTCCCCATTGAATTGTCTTGGTAGCTGTACTAGTCTGCTCAGTCTGCCAATACAACATACAGTCAGCCCTGAGTATCTGTGGTTTGGCATCTGTGCATTCAACTAACAGAGGATTGACAGTACTCAGGGGAAAAGTGTATCTATACTGAATATGTAAAGAGTTTGTTTCTTGACATTATTCCTTATTCTTTAAACAATATGGTGTAACAACTATTTACATAGCATTTACATTAGGTATTATAAGTATCTTAGATGATTTAAAGTATATGGGAGTGGCTCAGTGCTCGAGTGCCCCTGAGTTCAATCCCCAGTATTCCCAGTATATGGGAGGATGTATGTAGGTTATCATGTAAATATGACACCATTTTATATAAGGGGCTTAAGCATCCCATAGGGGGTCCTAGAACCAGAGACTGGGTGCCTGCAGCACAGATTGGGTGCCTTAAACATTTATTTTTTCACAGTTCTGGAGACTTGATCTTGTCCAAGATAAAGGTGCTGTCAGGGTTGGTTTCTGATAAGAGCTTTCTTCTGGGCTTGTGAATGGCTACCCTCTCTGTGTCCTCACAGGGCCCTTCTTCTGTGCACACACGTTCCTAGCATCTCTTCTTCTAAGGACACCAGTCCTGTTGGATTAGGACCCAACTCATGGCCTCATTTAATCTTAATTATCTCCTTAAAGGCCCTATCTCCAGGTACAGTCATGTTGGGGGTCAGGGTGTCAACATATGGGTTTTAGAGAGACAAAATTCAATCCATAGGCCAGGTGTGGTGGCCCACACGTATAATCCCAGAAGCTCGCGAGGCTGAGGCAGGAGGATCACAAGTTCAAAGCCAGTCTCAGCAACTTAGTGAGGCCCTAAACAACTCAGGGAGACCCTCTCTCCAAAGAAAATACAAAAAAGGACTGGGGATGCTGCTCAGTGGTTGAGTGGGGTTCAATCCCTTGTACCAAAAAAAAAAAAAAAAAAAAAAAAAATCATAACAGGAGCCTTGTTGAAAGTCAATTGACCATAAAGGGTAGGGGTTTATTTCTGCACATTTAATTTCTATTCATTTATCTGTCTGTCCTTATGCCAGTAGGTATACTATCTTGATTACTGTAACTTTGTAGTAACTTATTTTTTGATATTAGCCAACCTTTTACCTATATTTATTCTTAACAAAATCCCACTAGAATTATCAGTACTGCAACCATGCTGATACCATAAGCACACTTAAATAGCTGTTACTATAGTATTTAAATAATGTTTATAGCACATCATAATTTACAAGGTATCTTTGTGTCCATTGTGTCATTTGCTCTTCACTGTGACCTTAAGAAGGGTAGAAGACACAGGGCAGTGGAAGATACTTCCACAGGCCAGATGTTTCCAGTAGTTCTCTGTGGTGGTATTTTCACTCAGAAAGGCCAGGTTGTGCTGATCATATTCTGAGTTTTCTTAAGTAGATATACTAGACTTGTAATGCTTGTTTTATAAATGTGAAGTTTTGTGGGTTTTTGTTTTTTGTGTTTGTTTGTTTCTTGTTTGATTTTTGTGCTACTGGGGATTGAACCCAAGGCCTCTTGCTTGCTCGACAAGCATTTCTATATCCCCAACCCTTTGTAAAATTTTTGAGACAGGATCTCATTCAGTTGCCCAGGCTAGCTTCAAGCCTGTGATGCTCCTGCCTCAGCCTCTTGGGTAGCTGGGATTATAGACATGTGCCACCACACCTGGCAATGTGAAGGTGTTTTTAAGTGATATTTCTCAAACATTAGCTAGTTCTAAGAATCATCTTAAGCTGGGCGTGGTGGCGCACGCCTGTAATCCAAGCGACTTGGGAGGCTGAGTCAGGAGGATCGCAAGTTCAAAGCCAGCCTCAGCAACTTAGCGAGGCCCTAAGCAACTCAGTGAGACCCTGTCTCTAAATAAAATACAAAATAGGGCTGGGGATGTGGCTCAGTGGCCAAGGGTCCCTGAGTTCAATCCCTGGTTCCAAAAAAAAAAAAAAGAATCACCTTAAGTACTAGTTGAAAACAGATTCCTGGGCCTTGACCTTAGGGGTTCTGATTTAATGTCTGAAATAGGGCCAGAGAATTGTCATTTCTGACAAGCTCCAGGATGATTGTTTTAGTCGCCTATTTTGCTGCTGTGACTAAATGACCTAACCAGCACAATTGTAAAGGAGGAAAGGTTTATTTGAGGGCTCATAGTTTCAGAGGTCTTAGTCCATAGAAGGCTGGCTCCATTCCTCAGGGCTCAAGGTGAGGCTGAACATCATGGTGGGAGAGGGTGATAGAGGGAAGTGGCTTACATCATGGTGATCAGGAAGCAGAGAGAGAGAGACTCCACTCTCCCGATACAAAATATATACCCCATAGACAACACCCCAATTCCCACCTCCTCCAGCCACACCATACCATTTCAATTAATCCCACCAAGGATTAATTTACAATTGGGTTACGACTCTTACAACCCAATCATTTCTCCTCTGAGCCTTCCTGCATTGTCTCACATGTGAGCTTTTGGGGGACACCTCACATCCAAGCCATAACAATGATGTTCCTGCTGCTGTCCATGCCCACATCAAGTCACATGTGTTAATGGACATAGTGTTAGGAATTTGCTTCATGTTGTTAATTCAGACTTGGCAACTCTCCTTTCACCTTTAGAATTTGCTTAGAAGCCAGGCACAGTAGTACATCCCGTAATCTCGGCAGCTTGGGAGGCTGAGGCAGGAGTTCGAGGCCAGCCTCAGCAATTTAGCAAGGCTCCAAGCAACTTAGCAAGACCCTGTCTCAAAATAAAAAATAAAAAGGGCTAGGGATTTGGCTCAGTGGTTAAGTGCCCCTGGGTTCAATACCCAGTTCCAAAAAAGAAAAGAAAGTTAGTCCCAATATAGCAGTGTTGAGATGTGGGGGCCTTTTGGAGGTGATTAGGTCATGAAAGATTAATACCATTATTTCAGGAGTGGGAGTGAGTTCCTTATAACAGGATGAGTTGGGGCTCTCACCATGTGATGCTTTCTGCCATGTCATGATGCAGGAAGAAGGCCCTCACCAGATGCCAGCCTCTTGAAGTTCAACTTCCCAGTCCCCATAATCATGAGCCATGAAATTTCAGTTCTATACAAGTTAAACAGTCTATGGTTAACCAGTCTATAGCAACACACAAAGGACTAAGACATACCTGGTACCTTGTTACCATTTCTTTTCTGCTGTCACCTTTCCCTTCCTTTGTTTTTTTATTAAGCTGGCTGTATTTGTCATATGAGTTTAAAAACAGTTATAACTGAGCTGGAGTTGTGGCTCAGTGGTAGAGCGTTTGCCTAGCACATGTGAGGCACTGGGTTCGATCTTCAGCACCGGATAAAAATAAATAAAAAGGTATTGTGTCCATCTACAACTAAAATATGTATATATGTGTGTGTTTATACACACACACACACACACACACACACACATATATAATACAGTTGTAACTGCAGGTAGCTCAGGAATAAGAAATACTCTTTTATTACTCCAAACATCTGTGACCAATGTAAGCAACAGGATTTCAGCTTTGTAATAATGCCCAGGGCCTTGGAGGATGGACTTAATTTAAAGAAAGTGGACATACACAGGTGTCAGGTAGGCACTGATAATAGAGTTAAATATATACAAAGAAAGGAGGACACAAAGACCAAATGAAACATTCTGATCAGAGTGACCTAGTAAGAGCTAAATGGCAATCATTTTTTCTTGGAGAATAGGACTAACTGTGGCCCTGTCCTGAAGGACATGTGATCCCTGGGCTATTTATCTGTCATATTCTGTATCTCAGGCAGAGAGCAGATTCCATTCTTAAACCTTTGCTTCAAGCCTCTCTGTTTCCCTTCCAGCGACTGCCATGTGGCATGGGTCTCTGCCCAGGCTCGTAATGAGACCATAGCAAGAAGGCTATGGGATGTCAGCTGTGACCTACTGGGGCTCCCAATGGATTGACTGGTGGTAGTTGGACCTCAAAGAAGACTGCAGCAGAAGATACAGTGCTTCCTGCCAAAAGGATTCTCCTTCAAGGTGGCCAAAACCTTAAGCACAAAAAAAAGCAAAACCTTCTGGCCTAGCCTACGTGGTGTCCAGTTAAATTCCAGTACACTGCCAGACTCATGTTAACACCTTGCATTTGTCCAGACTTCCTTTGTTCTTGTTACTGCCAGAGTTTCTAGCCAAATCATTGGGTAAGATGACACTCATACGACCTACACAGCTTATATTTTCCTTCTGAAACCTACTCCTTCTTAAGAGAATATAAGCTCTGGCAGGGTTGATGTGTGAAAACACGGACTAAGCTACCTTCTTTGTTCTCAGTGTAGTTCCTCCCAACCAACCAACCTTTACTTCAAGGGGGACACATTGCAACTTCCCCTGAACCCCATGAGTCACAGTAGCTTGGCTCAAGAGCAGGGCTTCAGCCGGGTGTGGTGGCGCACGCCTGTAATCCCAGCACTTGGGAGGCTGAGATAGGAGGATTGTGAGTTCAAAGACAGCCTCAGCAACTTAGCGAGGCTCTAAGCAACTCAGTGAGACCCTGTCTCTAAATAAAATACAAAATAGGGCTGGGGATGTGGCTCAGTGGTGGAGTGCCCCTGGGTTTAATCCCTAGTACCAAAAAAAAAAAAAAAAAGAGCAGGGCTTCATTGCATCAACAGTGGGATTCTTTCAGGAAATCCTTCACTGAATCTGGATTATGGCCTGGCCTTATCCCTAACAACCTCAAGCCACTGCTGTTAAGACATTTACCCAAGTCTAAACCACAGAAGAACCTCCTTTTCTAAGAAGTTTATGGGGTTTGGGGGAGGGCAGAAATAAAAAAATCAAGATCTGTCCGTTTCCTACCATTTCTCAGACTAGTAAAGGGATAATGAAAATAGCATTATGAAAAAAAACAGGCCATTTGGCTTTACTGACCCCAGTCCCATGGAGGCCTCCTTTTTGTGCCTTGAAACTAGAAGGGGAAAGGGAAGTGTTTTCAGTTGTTGTCATTGTGTTTTCTTTTGGTGCCTTCTTATGTATTTATGCAGTTGGGAGTATTTTCACAAAATTTACAATAGCCACAAAGGAACCAGGAGCATCACAGCAGATGCTAATGTAAGTATAAGATCAGAGATGGAACAAACCAATGTCATCCATTTGTTTATATAAATGAATACAGCTGCAAAGAGAGCTAGACTGTATATGTTGATAATTAGCCAGTAAGAAGCAAGTGGGTACAGAGATAAGTTTTAAAAAGTAAATTTCCTAAAATTCTGTATTTGGAAAACTTTATCAAAAGTAATGCAGCCAAATGGAAGTTTGGGGAATTGGTAATGTTCTCATCATTTGATTGGAGTATGTGATTCTAAGAGAGTTTGTGACTTTCTTGGACTAACAATTATACATTAACTTTAGTAGGGAAAAGTTACAGGACCACATCTTTCACTTCTCAGAAGTATAAACTGATAAACTTTTATTGGACCTGTTTGACCATTAAAATATACATTTAGAAATGATCATTTATAGGAAAATTGGAAAACTTGATAATAGTGCAGAATAACTCAATATTTTACCTAATTTATGTGGATCTGTCATTGACAAAAATTCTTTTTGATTATTTATCGTATTTTAAATTACCAGAATAAAAGTGTAAGAATTAAGTTTTAAGAGTCAAAAGAAGAAAACACTTATTATAATTATGCAATTATTTTTCATTTTAAAAGATAATTTGTCCCAGAATCTAACTACAGTACAATCTCAGTTCATATGCCATTAATTTGTGTTGTGTGATAATTTGACCATTCATTCACATCCTATTTATCTTTTATGACACTGACCAGAGGTCACTTTTTCTGCAATCCTTGATCATCCCAGGATTTTCTCTCTGTACCAGCCTTTTATTTCTGTATGCTATAGGACTTAACACTACACTGCTGCTAACAACCTCAGACTTTGTCATCTCTATGCTCAGTGCATATTAAGAGCTCAACTACTTTGTTATTTTTTGAATCAATCAATGATCAGTGAACTCAAATTAATAAAAACAAGGTCCAAAGAGCTAGAAATCACCAAAGCAACCAGGAGTGGTGGCACATGCCTGTAATCCCAGGCACTGGAGGTGAGGCAGGAGGCTGGCAAGTTCCAGGCCAGCCTCAGCAACTTGGGGCGACCCTGTCTCAAAATTTAAAAAGCAACCCTGTCTCAAAATTTAAAAAGGACCGTAGGGCAGTTTAAATATTGGGCTCCCACGCAAACATTTGAGAACAGGCTCCTTAGGCAAACTACAAAATCATTTTACACAGGTATACACACCCATGGAGTGCAGGAAAGGACTTTATAATTGTTAAGGAGTTACACTTAGTGGCAGATCACATCTCTTCAAGCCGGGTGCACCTTCCACCCTACATTATAAACCACCCAAAGACAAATTACCTAATTCACCAACACATATGCAGATCCCCACCAAGGCCTACGATCAAACACCTGTTGTGAACTAATGCATAGTGCACATGGCGGTCCGGTAGCTAGAGGTTGAGTACATATTTTGGGGTCACACTGCCCAGTTTTCACTTGACAGTGTGTGACCCAAGCCACGGGACCTCCCCAGGGCACCACCGCCCGAAGGCCCGTCTATCCTTCCAGGGTTGAAAGCCAACGCTTAAGACACGAAGTAAGGAAGTCAGGGTGGCAAAGCAGAGAGTGACAGCCTCGAAGATGATGTTCAGGAGCATGTTATACCCCAGCGCAACAGCCGCCCCAGGGCAGCCCCAGCTGCGCGTGACCCCGCGTCGGAGCGCCCTCCGCGCTAACTACAACCCCCGGCATGCACTGCAGCCAGCCCCGCCCCTCGCCGGCCGGCGGGGCCCGGAGGCGGCGGCCAAGCTGCCGGCGCCGCGGTCCCCTTCGGGCCCTTCCGCTGTGGCTCCTTCCCAACCCAGGCCGGGTATTCCCAGGGCCGAGGACGGCCGCTCTCCCCGCCACGGCGCCACACCCGCGGAAGTCGCCGGACAGTGTGGCCCTCCCGGCTTTCCGTCAGGCTTTCGCGCCCGACGCTCCCGCAGTGAGCGGCCGGCCGGGTGGGCGTTCCGGCTGCGAAGGACCCCGCCGCGGCCCCGGAAGCGCCTCGTTCCGGGTGGTGGTGGTGCGGCGGTCGCCGTGATGGCTTCGGGACTGGGCGGCTGACCACTGGGCTAGGAGCGGGCCCAGTGCCCGGAATCTCGGCGGCCGCTGCTTGAGCGCGGCTTCACCATGGCCACCTCGGCCGCCTCCTCAGAACATTTCGAGAAGCTGCACGAAATCTTCCGCGGCCTCCATGAAGACCTACGAGGGGCGCCCGAGCGGCTGCTGGGGACGGCCGGGACGGGTGAGGCGGGCGCGGAGGCGCGGGACAAGCCTTGGGGAACTCGACCCTGCGGGCTTGGGGAGGAAGAGCCTCCTCCCTCCTGCCGGTCACCGACCCCTTGCTCCCGCTTCTCTCGCTCATACACGCCCCCTAGAGCTGGCAGGTCCGGTCTCCCTGCTGTCACTTAGAGGGGACTGGGGACCTGCCCAGCAGGGCTGGACGTCGGGGTGTCGTCTCTCTGGGATCTTGAGAGTTTTCTTTTTTCCCGACTGTGGCATGAAGACCATACGGTTGTTAAATCTGCCGTTCTATTTCAGTAGAATGGGTTTCTTTTGTAGCTCTTTGTATTTGTTGTAGTCATTTCAAAGCATTATTATCAAGAGAAGCTTCACCAGACAAAAGAATCCATAGCACATAGGGCCAGGAACCCAAAAGAACCGTACCTTTGGCATTGGAATGTAAGGGTTCAATGGGAGTTTGCCAGACGGGGAATGAAAAGAGCCAATGAAGGAATTTTAAAAAATTGAATACTCCCAACTCTGGAGCTCAGAGTATATAGGTGGAAAAGTAGCAGGAGATGAGGAAAGTGAAACAGATTGTGGAAGGATCTAAATGTCACGTTAAGACTTTTGGACTTGATATAGAAAATTATAAAGGATTTTAAGCAGCTGGTCAACGTGAATTTTATTTTAGAAAGAGGGTTCTAATGGCTGGATAAGAGAGTGGCTATAGGGGACCATGTTAGGAGCTTGAGTGGCTGTCATCTAGAGAGTACTAACTCCCAGAGGTGGTTCTAAGGCAGAAATTAAGCAGACTTACTACGTATTGGAAGAGTGAGGAAAAAAGATTCAAGGGTTTCTGCATTTCCTCACTTGGTCATGTGAGTGACTGATAAAACAAGAAATAAAAGAGAAGCAACCAGTCTTAAGAGGCACATACCTGTAATCCCAGATACGTGGGATGCTGAGGCAGGAAGATCACAGGTTCTAGGTCAGGCTGGGCAACTAGCTCAGTGGTAATACACCCCTGTGTGTGTGAGAGAGAGAGAGAGCAGACTTCTTTGCTTGGAAGAGACATCAAGGGTAGCTGTAGAATAGAGATCACAATGCATATCTGTTCTAGACTGACAAAAAAAATTTTCTGCCATTAGAAATAACATTTAGAAGAACATGTTAATGTGAATTGAGAGGCAGTAAAAGCAAGAATTCTAGAGCCAAACTGGGTTATATACACCTCTTGGTAGCTGTGTGATCTTGCAGGTTATTTTAATTAAATTAGTTTCCTCTGCAGAATGGGGAATAAATCATAGTATTTAACTTCATAGGGTTTTGGTAAGAAATTGATGAGTTAATATGTGTAAAACCCTTAGAATATTGCCTGACAATAGTAAGAACTGTTAGTTATTGTAATTAATATGGGAAATTTGATGTTTTATTTAAATGAAAAATAATACCAGTTTGGTATACAACTAACTACTCTTATCTGGCTCTGCTCCCCCCCCCAGAGTATTTACTTTCTAATATAGTAGACACTTTACATATTTCTGAAATTTATATATATTGTTTGTTTTCTTTTCAGTAGAAAGGTAGTTTCAGTGTGGCACATGAACCAGCAGCATCAGCACCATCTTGGAACTTGTTAGAAATATAAATTCTTAAGCCCCACCTCAGACCTACTGAATCACAAAACTGTTTTGACAAATTGTTTTAACAACTCTCCAGGGGATTTCTGAAGCAAACTCAGATTTGAAATCCACTGAGCTAGAATATAAACTCAGTATTTTGTTTGTTTTGCTTATTATGAATCCTAAATTCCTAAAATAGTGCCTAGTGCATGCATAAATATTTGTTGAATGATTGAATTGTGTAAATACTGTGAATTGTTGGAAAGAAAATAACTGAGTATTGAAACTAATGATGTGTTCCTATTCTGTGTTTCACATTTTCATTACTCATAAAATTGATATATGCAACTATTAAAACAACAAAAATGAGATATTTATTTCCCTACAGTCCACATTCAATTTCTGCCATTGAAGGATAGTGGACACAGAATGTTATTTTAGGAAGTTCTTGTGGCCATAACAGTCCATTCATTATCATATACTGTAATTATCAATCCATTTAATATTACATTGAGACCTAAAGCAGAATTTCAAAATTTAATTTTGTACCACCTGAAGAGCTCTCTCCAAATACTTCAGTGTTATAATTTCTTTCTTTCTTTCTTTCTTTTTTTTTTTTAGTTGTGGATGGACCTTTATTTTATTTATTTATATGTGGTGCTGAGAATGGAACCCAGTGCCTCACACGGTTAGGCAAGCGCTCTACCACTGACCTACAACCCCAGCCCATTTCTTAATTTAATATAGTATGCTAGATGCCTGTACTCATGATTTCTAGTTTTGGTTTTACAGTGCCTGAAGACATCTTTCCATATGTCTTAATGTTGTATGTAATAAAGTTTTTGAAAGTTTTCATTTTTATTCACATAAACTTCAGTATTTGTACATGAGACCCCATTATTTTGGGGCCTAGAAAAAGTCATCACCACAGAGTAGAATATATAGCAGACTGACAAACACCCATTAACAGGCTTCAGAATTTTAATCATTCCAACTCTCTTCACATTCTGTGGTGAATTTGATTTTCTCCTGCGTCTTCCTACCTAAGAATTTACTTTCAAAATCAGGTGGGGGCTTAAGGTTATAGTTTAGTGGTAGAACAGTTGCCTAGTATTCACTAGGCCCTGGGTTCTATACTTGGAACTTACTAAGTGCTTGTTATTTGTATTATTCTTTCATACAGCCCCATGAGGTCAGTGCTATTATATTTCCTACTTATAGGATTGGAAGTTTGCTTTTAGCTTATGTTGTGTAAGCAACCTATTAGTCCACATACAGAGGCTGTAGATCATAGAAATGCCACAGTGGGGCGCCAGAAGCAAATGAACCGCATATTTCATTTAGAAATATACATTTAGAAATATACTCGAGTTTTAAGCTCAGTGGTAGAGTGCTTGCCTAGCATGTGTGAGGCACTAGGTTAAATAAATAAATAAATAAATAAAGGTACTGTGTCCATCTCCAACTAAATAAATATATATATCTATACACACACATATATGTATGTATGAAAGAATGGAAGCTATAATTCTTTTTTAAAAAGTATATAGGCTATGAAGCACTCCTAAGTGGGAAGTATGTGCTTTATGAAATCAGGTGGATGATAGAATATTCCAACTCCAAAAAGACAGAGTAACAGAATCACAGGGAAGTTTGCAAAAGAATAGTTTCAGTGAACTATCTCTTCTGTATTTTTATTTATATAGTTTGCTTTTTAGTTATTCTAGAATTTGCCCCTTGAGAATACAGAGGTTTTTTAAGATCCATTAGCAAAGAAAGAATAAAGGAGGAGACCTTATAACCAACAGAGTTGTAGAAAAATCTGAGCCAGGAGGGGATGGGATATCTTCACTATATCATCTGGCTTAGATCCGAAGTAGATGTACTTGAGTTTGCAGTATGCCATTTTAGAGGACTACACTCAGCACTTCTGTGACAGGTTATTGTAAAATGACACAATACGGCTCCATGGAAGTATCTGTTTTTGATTGCAGCTATTATTATTTCACTGTTGGTGGCTAAGAACACAGTCTCCTCAAGAATAATAACAACTGATTTGGTGCCCATTTCAATTGTGTCTCAGATAGCCAAGATGCTGTTTGCCATGGCTGACCTTTCCCCTACTGAAAAAATAACAAGTGGAGCCATGGGTTTTGTGAACAATGTGGACAGATAATTCATCTGCAGTGACTTATGTATGGTTAAGGAGTGTCACACAGCTATGAATGAGACATCATAAAGGGTCTGTTGTCATTTTCTCTTTCAGACAGTAACAACTTCTAGAGGAGGTTTAAAGTTTTAGAAGCTATGGACAAAGTTAAAAAAGACAAAAGTAAGCTGAGTGTGGTGGTATACGCCCATAATTCCAGTGATTTAGGAGACTGAGGCAGAAGGATTGCAAGTTTAAGGCCAGCCTTAGTAACTTAGTGAGGCCCTAAGAAACTTAGCAAGACTGTCTCAAAATAAAAACGGCTGGGGACTTATCTCAGTGGTAAAGTGCCTCTAGTACTTTTAAAAAAAGAAAAAGTCAATTTCCTTGTTCTGGAGGGGTTTATCTCAAGTTGAGAATATAGAATGAGCACATAAATGATTTATGATCAGTTAAGAAGCAGCAGATAATTGATACATTAAATGTGTGATTAACAGTGTAAATCCATACAAACCTTTAGCAACATTGCATCTTATGTGGGTTGAAAGGTTCTGGAGATGGATGTTGGTGATGGTTGCACAACAGTGTGAATGTTCTTAATGCCACTGAAATGTACACTTAAAAAAGGTCAAAATGAGCTTGTAATCCAAATTACTTAGGAGGCTAAGGCAGGATTGCACTTTTAAGGCCAGTCTCAGTAACAGACCCTGTCTCAAAATAAAAAATAAAAGGATTGAGGATATAACTCAATGGTAAAGTGCTCCTGGGTTCAACCTCCAGTATCTCCCATCAGATGTCAAAATGGTAGTTTTTTGTTATGTGTACTTTTTACCACAATCAAAAAGAAACAGAAGACTATATCCTCAGACTATAAAGGTAATATCAAAAGATGAGTTCAAAAAACATTGTAAGCAGTGCTAACTTTGTGGGTAATAGATTATGTGTAGATCTCCAATGAAAACATTCATTTGTATACATTTTTTAAAAATTCAAGTTCCTCATAAATGGAGCTGATTTCTGCTTACTAGAAGGGATGATGTACTTCCTCATTTTAGAGCTAAGGAATGAGATCAGGCCCCAAAGATAAGAAGATAGTTATCCACACTTTCATGTTGAGGTAGGCCCAAGGCTGTCATCAGAACCTAACATCCCTGACCAACAAGGACTCTTCCCTACACAAATATTTACCAGCTCACAGCATTCAAAATACCTTCATGATTTTTTCTGCCAGATGTGGTGGTGCACACCTATAGTCTGAGTGACTCAATCAGGAGGCATACTCAGGATGATTATAAAAGTTCAAGGTCAGCCTCAGCAACTTAGTGAGGACTTGTCTCAAATTAAATAAAAATAAAAAGGACTGATGATGTAGCTCCCAGTGAGTGGTAAAAGCATCCCTGGGTTCAAGCTCCAGTACCAAAAAACAAACAAGAAACTTCATAATTTTTGCCACATCCATTGTGTGTGTGTGTGTGTGTGTGTGTGTGTGCACGCATGTGCACACACACATATGTGTGGGCACCAGGAATTGAACCCAGGGGTGCTTAACCACTGAGCCCCATCTTCAACCCTTTTATTTTTTATTTTGAGTCAGGATCTTGCTAAGCTAAGTTGCTCAGCACCTTGCCAAGTTGCTGAGGCTGGCTTTGAATTTGCCTTTCTCCTGCCTCAGCCTCCCAAGCCACTGGGATTATAGGAGTGCACCACCATGCCTGGCCCAAGTGCCATTTTTTAAATTGTTTTCTCTATATCAATTTATTCATGTAAAGTACATTTATTTAATATATAAAGATACTTTAAAAGGAAACTTGGTATTTTTTAAATGGAAAATTTCCATAATCTAAATGATCAGAAAAAAACATGAAGGCATAAATACTTAGTTAGATGTTATTGCTTTGAAACTGAAGCATGTTCTATTTTTGTTAAAAGAGGAGATTAGTAATTTATAGGTATTAAAGACAGCACCAAAATGACATGGGAAGGGTTGAAAGAGAACTCAAAGTTAGAGTGACAGGTCTCACTATGGCAAGTCATTACCCAAACCACCACCAGGGAGAAATGAGTACCACATCTGTGAGCAGAGTAGGTGAGTTTGATTTGATTTGTAGATAAGCAGTGGTTCAGGGTTAACACAAAAGAAGTGATTTAATGTAGAGTGAAGGTGGGGACTGATTTCAGAGAACCAGGATTGATAAACTTCTTACTGATGAAAGTGTGCCTGGCCCTTCAGTTATGATGGGGGAAATGGTTGAGAATGATTAACTTAGACCTGTAGTGTTTCTTAGGAGGGCTTAGTTTCTTAATTACTGGCTTTTGGGACCAAATAATTGTTATGTTGGACTGTCCCAAGCATGGGTATTCTTGTTCCTTGAGTACTAAATGCCAGTAATACCACCCGCCTCAGTCATCATGATCATAAGTCCCCCATATACTTCCAAATGCCTTTTAGAAGTGATTATTACCACTCCCAGTGGGGGAGAAATGAGAAGGTTATCTTAAACAGATGGATTGGCCTCTACAAATAAGTGGAAGCAACAGTGAGTGTTACTTATCTCTTTTCTAGAAGAGAAGAAGAAGTTGATCAGAGATTTTGATGAAAAGCACCAGGAAGCAAATGAAACGGTGAGAACAAGGAGCAAGGTCTTGTTTCTTCTACTTGGTATTGGGCTTTTCCAGAAGTAATTCTGTAACCTGATCATAGATTACCTTTTTATATCGATCCTTGATTTTGACTATTATTAAATGAGGCTACTTGGGGATGGGTGTTTAGAGGGTTGAAAAACATGAAGGGGTAAAACTTGGAAGACTGCTCAAATATGTCTTTAATACTACATTCCTGATGTGAGTAGTAAGGGCATTCTCACTCCAAGTGGCATTTTCAGATCTCTTCTTGAGAGAAGGCCTTTAGGATAGGTTACTGTTCTTTGTTAATCTTGCTGTCACCGAAAATGTAGCTCAGAGATGGTTCCAGCCATGTTTCTCTCTGTCTTAAAAGATAGCCATGGTAACTTAGTTCCTTGGGCAAGACACACAAGAACAGGGTGAGTTGTCTCAATCAGGACCCAAAGCCTGTCAGAAGTCAGTTCTGGTTGCTTATCTGTTTAATGGGGGCTTCTCTCTTACCTTGCTTTTCTTTAATTTTTTTTTTCTTTTTCTTTTTGCTCGAACCCTTTGGAAGCAAGAGCCCTTCTAGCTCCTCCTCATTAAGCTCTAGCTTCAGTAAACCTATTAAGATTGGGGCTAAAATCTAGGTCCCTGGTAACAGTCTACAAAAATAGCTGCCCTGGGGGGTTCGGTAGGGGAAGGAAAAATAGTGGACTGAGACAGACATTATTACCCTGTGTACATGGATGATTACATGAATGGTGTGAATCTACACTGTGTACAACCATAGAAATGAAAAGTTGTACCCCATTTGTGTACAAAGAATCAAAATGCAGTCCATAAAAAGAGAAAAAGAAAAAAGAAAAGAATAGCTGCCTTGATCTTGTCCCTGTTTCTTTGTTGCCTGGAACCTCCAGACCAAGTAGCATGATGTCTACCCTGGAGAACTACATCAACTGACTGCTGCTGTTATTACTTCTTTTTTTTATGCCTTTTTTAAATTTTATTTTTACAGACTTCATTTTGATTCATTGTACACATACAAATTTTCATTTCTATGGTTGTACATGATGGCTGTTATAACTTCCGATGGGAGAATGATTGTGGGAACACTGAAAGGTTTTGACAGACCATTAATTTGATTTTGGATGAAAGCCATGAATGAATGTTTAGCTCTTCAGAGGGATTAGAACAAGTAGTACAAGGGATATACATTGTAAGAGGTGACAGTGTTGCAGTCACTGGAGAAATTGATGAAGAAACAAATTCTGTGCTTGACTTAGGGAATAGTCAAGCAGAACCTCTAAATTCTATAGCACACTGAGGAAAAATACTGCACACATTGGCCATCTCTAAATCTTGTACCGATTATTCTGAGGAAGATGTTTGGAATTTTTGGGACTGTGTAATTGTGGAATTTGACTTCATATTGATTCACTGTAAAATGTAAATTAAAATATTTCTACATTTTTATTGAAACAAATAGCTGCTCTGGTTTTTGCTCCTTAAGGGCAGACTTAAAAAAATTCTTTTCATGACGAAGAACTCCCTCTTTGCTTGTTGAATATCAACCTCCCAGTTATCTCAGTGAAATTCTGAGAAGTTAAACTGACATCTTGGGCTGGGGTTGTGGCTTAATGGTAAAGTGCTTGCCTAGCAAGTGTGAGGCACTGGGTTAGATTCTCAGCATCACATATAAATAAAATAGATAAATAAATAAAGGTCCATTGACAACTAAAAAAACATGTTAAAACCCTATTGCGGGGGGCCTCTCTGCCACATCCCGCATGGATGAGAAAAGGGTTAATTGCCAGAGAGTGGTGTTGACTGTATATCACTCATTTACCCATAAAACTTATCTATTCAATAAACACACAAGAGCCAATACTCTTTAAATGAGAGAGGGCATGATGGGTCTGGCCATACCACCTTCTAACAATAACAACATGGAGTCACCCAACTCTCTTTTATTTATACTACACAGGTAAAGAGGACTAGGAGGAGCTTTTTCTGTGACGGACAGAATAGGATGGAGTTAGGGGAGCCATTCTCTTAGAGGAAATATTCCAGAAGGAGACAGGGAACCAAATCCCACTCAGTGCCACATGCTTCCTGGCAGTTCCTAGAATCCAGGCATCTGCATCCCATGGCTCAACCTAGTCTGATTCTGCTACATATGGATGGCTTCCCATACCTACCTACATCTTTTTCTCTTTTCTGTACCTACTTTAAGAAGGACCAGGCCACTAGAATATGGAAACTATCTCCCTCAAAATAGGACTGTTAGACACTTTTCTAGTACAATTGGGCGTATCCATGATACCTTTTATGCATCAGTCTTGTCTTTCAGTTAACATCCTGTAGCATTTTAGAAATCTGTCTACTTGTGATTTGTTTGGTGTTCAGATACTTTCTGTTTCTGAATTTAGCAAGATTAACAGTCCTACTCTAGCATCCCAGGCAGATAACTTAGAAAAATGAAAATTTGACTCCCCAAATCATCACTTTGGACCCCTAGTTAATCTCTGCCTTAGAGACAAATGTAGTTGTTAATGTTCAGAAAAAAAGAGAAAGAAGAAAAGAACA
Source organism: Glaucomys volans (assembly GCA_020662805.1). NCBI lineage: Eukaryota > Metazoa > Chordata > Mammalia > Rodentia > Sciuridae > Glaucomys > Glaucomys volans. The sequence goes on from JAJEJO010003399.1 coordinate 183,977, forward strand.
TTCATGCCACATCCCTATACTTTTTAATAAAGTAGACTTGAATATACTTCTTGATGCCCATGTTTGAACCATTTCAGGCTCAGGATTTGAAAATCTTTAATCCTAACTCCTTTTAGGATGTAAGCAGTTTTAAGTCAGTCATGTGAAACGGAGAAAATATTTCCTATCATTGATTTCTTTTGGAGATTAAATTAGAGAATGTATGTAAAGACATTTAGCAAGCTCTAAGTTGTGGGGTTTTTTTGTTTTGTTTTTTGCATTATTGGAGATAGAACTCAGGGCCCTTGCACATGCTTGGTAGGAAAATGTTCTACCCCTGAACTATTGCTGAACCAATTTTTTTATTCATTCATTCATCACAGATTTTTATGAATGCCAGCTGGACACTATCTCAGGCACTTGGAATGAAGTGAACATGGCATTTGGGGCCCCTGCCTCACAGAACATATGACTGAGTGCTATTTAGGATTGTCCCAGGGTTCAATGTATTCAAAGTAGTCACATCCTCAGGGGGAAAACAGACCACATACTCATTACTTGCTGCTTTCCCAGCTGGCAGAGATGGAGGAAGAGCTACGGTATGCACCCCTGTCTTTCCGTAACCCCATGATGTCTAAGCTGCGAAACTACAGGAAGGACCTTGGCAAGCTCCATCGGGAGGTGAGAAGCACACCTTTGACAGCCACACCTGGGGGCCGAGGAGACATGAAGTATGGCACATATACTTTAGAGAATGAGCATATGGTAAGTATTAGCTGGTTGGTTTTTTGTTTTCCCTTTGCTGAAGGAACTGTGGTACAAGATTAAACATTGTGGAGTTGTAGTTCATGTTATCAGTACGCTGGATTCTTGTTTTTTTGTTTGTTTTGTTTTTTTAATCATGGTTCCCTTTCTTGCATCTAATTCTTTTCCCTTATGGTACCTGTGCTTTTTAATGCAGATCTTTTTTTCATGGGGGCAGGTACCAGGGATTGAACCTAGGGGCACATAACAACTCTAGCCCTTTTTGTTTTATTTTGAGACAGTGTCTTGCTCAATTGCTAAGGCTGACTTTGAACTTTAGGTCCTCCTGCCTCAGCCTCCTGAGCCACTGAGATTACAGGCATGCACTACCATGCCTGGTTTAATGCAGATCTTTCTAAACCATGTTTACTTAGATTTATGTCATATGTGTTTATATAGCTTTTTGTGTGGTAGTATATAAATGTTTCTTATTCCTATCTGAACTCTATTCTGACCTGTTGATTTAATTTCTTTTTTTTTAATTTGTTCTAATTAGTTATACATGACAATAGAATGATTTTGACATATCATACATAAATGGAGTATAACTTCTCATTGGTCTGGTTGTATATGATGTAGAGCTAATTTCTTCTTGAGCTTTTATTCTCTCATATATGTTTTAGAATCATTTTCTTGTGTAGGCCCCCAAAAATTCATTGAGGTTTTCATTTTATCAAAATATTGTAACAAATTAATCTTTCTTTTATATTAATATCAAGATGGTTCAGCAGCTATATAAGAGAAATGCAAAGTGCCTCTCAAGAATGGGCTTTCGTTCTTTTTTTTTTTTTTTTTTTTTTTGTGGTGCTGGGCACTTTACCACTGGCTATATCCCAAATCCTTTTTACTTCTTATTTTAAGAAATTCAAGGTTGGCCTTGAATTTGTGATCCTCCTGCCTTAGCCTCCCAAATAGCTGAGATTATAGGAGTGTGCCATTATACCTGGCTCAGGGAACTTTTGATGCCTCCTCTATTATAACGGAAAATAAGCCAGGTTACCTCTTCAGAATTCTGGTTTATAAAATTGGACTAATTGAAAACTTATATCCTGGAATCATCTAGAGAAACTGGTAAAAAATAATAAGATTTCACAAAGATTAAATTTAGTGGGTTGTATTTGGATTATATTTCACAAATACAGTACAAAGTAGAAATTATCTGGCAAATTGTGTTAAGAAAAATGGAAAGGGGCCCACCATTACAGACCAGACTTATGGAGAGATGCTGGTAATAGAATATATTTTATGAGGTATGCTGATTATAGTCTGTGGGACCTTCAGAATGATACTGACTTGACATTGCTAATATCAAAACAAGATATTTTGCCAGGTACAGCGGTCACTGGATTGACTCACTCAGGAGACTGTGGCAGAAGGATTGCAAGTTCAAGGCTAGCCTTAACAACCTAGCAAGATTCTGTCTCAAAATAATAAAAATAAAAATAGCTGGGGATGTAGCTCAGTGGTAGAATGTCTCTAGATTAAATCCCTCATATAGCAAAATTGAAAAAGAAAAAAGAAAAACCACATTTTGAGAATGATATAAAACTTTCAAATGGATATACATAAAAATCACATGTGAAAACAGACTGGAAAAAGTCAGGAGAGTAGGAATTGTAAAAGTCTAACAAATGACTTTGGTCATTTGTTACAGAAACCTAGAGGGGATAAACCCAAACATTTTGCTTTAAAATTGTTAGTTTCAGAAATTTAAAATCATAATTTTTTTTAAGAGGTGAGTATCACTCATGTTGTCTGGGCTGCCCTCAAACTCTTTGGCTCAAATGATTTTTTTTCCTGAGCATTCTGAGTACCTAGCACCATTAGGCACATGGCACCATGCACAGCACCATAAATCATAATACAGATTACATGTCCCACTTTCAGTAGAATTATTGTCCCAAATCTGTCTGAGGCTGATTTATGTGGTACTTTTGTTATTTCCTGCTCTTTAACCTAATCATTTGAAAATCTGCATCTTTTTCTTAATAATCTTGTTTCTCCTTCCTTTGAGCAACTGTAAACTAGGTTTATTTGTACCTCATTCAGTAGTTTCCTCATCCACTGGTCTATATGCTACTTGCTAAGTAAAAATGCTTCTTGTGCCAGGTGTGGTGGTGCATACCTATAATCCCAGCAGCTCAGGAGACTGAGGTAGAGGATCACAAGTTCAAAGCTAGCCTCAGCAACCTAGTGAGGCCCTAAGCAACTCAGCAAGACCCTGTCTCTGGATGTGACTCAGTGGGTAAGTGCCCCTGAGTTCAGTCCTCGGTACCAAAAGAAAGAAAGAAAATGCTTCTTGTTACTTTTGCTCTGAAAACCCACTCTGTTTTGTTGTTCTAACACCCCCAGTATAAGGGATTGAACCCAGGGCACTTTACCACTGAAGCACATCCCCAATCCTTTTTATTATTTATTTTGAGATAGGATCTTGCTAAATTTTCCAGGCTGACCTCAAATTTGCAATCTCTCCTGCCTCAGCCTCCCAAGTCACTGAGATTACAGACACGTGCCACCGTGCCTGGCAAGAATCCACTTTGTGATGATGTCTTTTTAAGTTCTATTGCTAGTGGTCACTTACTTTGTAAAAAGCCTCTGAGAGTTGGTCCCCTTCAGATTGTGTAGACTTTGAATAGCTAAGAACTTAGAACTGCACCCATTTCTGTTCATGGTTAATCCTGGCCTGACAAAGACTACTTTTGTCCATAGCTATCTGTGTTTAGGATTATAGAAAATTAGGGCAGCTGGGAAAGCTTACTTCAGCCCCAAATACTACCTGCCCTGAGACCTAATCACCAGTGTGGCAAGTCGAAAGTTGTGTGTGTGTGGTTGGTCTGAGATGAAATTCTTTGGCAGGGGACCGGGTGTGGTGGGGGTTATTACCAAGAGTGTGGTGGCCACCTAAGCTTTTTCCAGAATGTGGTAGAATCTCGGGCTTCGAAATGATTTATGTGCTAAAAAAGAATAACTTATTCATAGTACCCAAATCTTCAGTACCAGTCAAGTGGGAATCTATAGCAAATTAGTCTTTTTCTAGAACTATAGAGATTAACTTTCTTGTGAAGCACTATCAACGTTATGCATAATCAGGCAGCTCCTGACACCTAAATCTAGGCTGCTACCTTTCTGAAGTTGCTAGTCTGAAAGGCATGTGTTTATGATGAATTTGAACTGGCCCACAGGAAAAATGCTTTTTCTTTTTTTTCCCCCACAGTCTTCTTACCTTACTTAAATTTAATTTAACAAGCAGTGTAAGTAACCTGTGATCTGGCTGATTGGACTTAAGGTTCTACTTCATTCTGACCTTGAACATGATCGGATAGTTTATTAGCATCTTTGGTTCTGCCTTAAAAGTACAGTTAGCCCTCCCTATCCACTGCATCTGATCATTCAACCAACCTTGTATTGAAAATATTTTTTAAAAATTGTACTGTGCAGAATCACATGTGCAGACTTTCTTGTCATGATTTTCTAAACAATAAACTATATAACATTTACATCGTATCAGATATTATCTGTAATGTAGAGATGATTTTAATGTATACAAAGGATGTGCATGTTATATGCAACTACTATACCATTTTATTTATTTTTAAATGTTTTTAGTTGTCAGTGGATCTTTTATTTTATTTATTTATGTGTGTGCTGAGTATTGAACCCAGGGCCTCACACATGCCAGGCAAGCGCTCTACCACTGAGCCACAACTCCAGCCCTACTATATGTTTTATATAAGAAATTTGAGCATCCATGGATTTTGGCATCCTCGGGGGTCCTAGAGCCAATCCACTGTGGATACCAGGGAACTAACTATAATGGAAATTATTGTCCACCATATCCCTTTTTACACAAGGTTGTAAGGAGCATGCTGGCAATGAATTCATAATGGAAGAAGTCTAACATTTCCCTTTCATGCTCCTGTCAGAATCGGCTACAGTCACAAAGGGCATTGCTTCTGCAAGGCACTGAAAGCCTGAACAGGGCCACTCAAAGTATTGAGCGTTCTCATCGGATTGCTACAGAGACTGACCAGATTGGCTCAGAAATCATAGAAGAGCTGGGGGAACAACGAGATCAGCTGGAGCGTACGAAGAACAGAGTAAGTCTGCCCAGGCAGGGAAAAGGGACTGGAAGGGGGAAAGTAGGTAGGTCCACCATACCAGATGTCGTCATCCTAAATCCAAAAAGCTACAACAGTTCTAAATTTAGAGAATAACCTTCTTTTTTTTTTTTCTTTTTTATGTTGCTTGGGTAAGAGAGGGGTCTCCCTTAGAAGTAATTTTACTCTTAAGACTTAGACAAAAGAGGCATGTAAGGATTCAAAGTCACCAACGTGAGATTTTAATTTCTCACATCTAGGGTGATATTTTGATATTCTTATGAAAACATTATAGGACCCTGTCTTTTAGAACCAAGGCTCTTTTCCAAATGTTAAATATAGTACTATTCATAGTGTGTAGATTTATAAATTATAATTCAATGCTGAATTGTAATCCTGTACTGTTACCAAGGTAATTTGGATCATTGTGGGAGGAAAATAAATAGAAATTCAATATGACTATTGAGTGCCTCTAATATGCTGTCACTCTTAATAAACTCTGGGAAAGAACTCATTTCTTCCTTTCTATATATGAGTTAATCTACAGAGAAATTTTAAAAATAGTAGTTTGTCATTCTTAGTAGGCTGAGGCAAATTCAAACTGAAAAGCAGATATTGGGTCCAAGATTTAGACAGGAAAATATTACCTTAGTATGAGGATTTCAGGATTGGGTTGGGAGCAAGTACTGGGAATAGAGCTCAGGCATACTCTAAACTGAGCTCCAACTCCAGCCCTTTTTATTTTTTTGAGACAGGGTCTCACAAAGTTGCCTTTGAACTTGGAATTTTCTTGCCTCAGCCTTCTGAGTAGCTGGTATTACAGGTATATGCTACCCAGTGAGATTTTTCTTGCACAGCTTGATAGCTGCCATTCTTCATTCTTAAAATTAATCAGTGATTCCATTCCTTCTTCAGTGAAAATTCACAATAAAATGCTAAATTCAGGGCAAGCTATAGAGAATAACTTGCCAGTATATCATGTGGGTTCTGAGTTTTGAACATACCAGGTGTTTTGGTTAAAGTTAAAAGCCAAAGAGTGAGCTGGTCACAGTCATGTACACCTACAATCCCAGCAAATTGGGAGGCTGAAGCGAGAGAATTGCAAGTTCAACGCCAGCGTCAGCAATTTAGTGAGAACCTTTCTCAAAACTAAAATTTTTAAAGAGGGCTGGGGATGTAGACGGAATGAGGCCTGCCCTGGTTTAATCCCCAGTACCACACACACACACACACACACACACACACACACACACAGAAAAGCCAAAGAATGCACTGAGAGATCACTATATCAAACCACTGATATATTGATCATCTGGGAACGGATGACAAGGATCAGCCATTAGAGCAGCCACTAATCTAGCTATCTAGATTAGTAATAGGCAATCAAAAGGGAAGGGTACATGGGGGCTAATTCCCTTCACAATTAACTGCCTCAAAGGGGTAAGAAAAAAACATTTTTTTTAACACATTCTAAAGTGATAACCCACCAGCCTGTGAAAACAAACACCAACTCAGGAGGCTTTCCTGGAACTTGACTGATGAAATTGCAATCTTAAGTTGCTTCATAGTCACTGGCTGAGTACACCAAATGCCTTTCCTGTTTTGAGTAGCCACAGTGAAAGTAGTTCTAGCCAAAAGTCTACAACTTAACAGCAATCTTGGAATTTAATGATTCCCACACTTTCTTGATGAGTACCAAAGTATCTTTTCCTTTCCAGATTTTGCTCCTTGTACTCAGAGGCCATAATTTAAATTGGTTTAATTTCTAGGCATTTTTCAACATGTACCTCTTAATACCCACTCTTAGTTTAGGAATGTTCAAATTCTATACAGTATATACTTTTTAAAGAAGGGGAAAATAATTGCTTTTTTCTCTTCTCAGCTGGTAAACACAAGTGAAAACTTGAGCAAAAGTCGAAAGATTCTCCGTTCAATGTCCAGAAAGTAAGTTTTAAAAATAGTCACAAAATAGATTTCTTTTAACTTAATGTTTTTCAACCAAGAAATATTAAAACAGTGGCAGAGTCCTAATAAATCACCCAGGTGCTTGATTCCATATAGTCTCCCTGTATTCAGTACCACCCAGCAGATAGAGAAATAAAGTAAGGAATATAGTTTTTATAATAAATATTTCAGGATAAAATCCTTTGTTAAAATTATGTATTACTCTGATTTGCAGTAGACAAAAATTTGTCCACTGAAAGAATGTTTAATCTCAGCTTATATTCTTGCAAGAAGACACTTGGGTTTGATAGAGCTTTATATTGCTTGAAATATATTTGTAAAAACTCGATTAGAAAACAGTTTTCACTGTTATTGCTTAGTCTTGGTTTTTGGCTCTGCTTGCCCTTCATGTGAATGAGGCTCTCTTCTGGGAGTCCCATCATATTAGCAAGAAGTTTATTTTAAAAACAAAACAGAAGCCGGGCGCAGTGGCACACGCCTGTAATCCCAGCACTTGGGAGGCTGAGGCAGGAGGATCGCGAGTTCAAAGCCAGCTTCAGCAACTTAGCAAGGCTCTAAGCAACTCAGTGAGACCCTGTCTCTAAATAAAGTACAAAATAGGGCTGGAGATGTGGCTCAGTGGTGGAGTGCCCCTGGGTTCAATCCCCAGTACCAAAAAAAAAAAAAAAAAACCAGAATGCTTTGAGAACAAAACAACAAAACCAGAACCGAAGGGAAGTATTGCCATTGAGGCTGAAATTGGGGATAAGTGGGTTAGTATGCATGACCTTAGGCACATGTGGCCTAGCATGAAATAAAATGACATCCCGTTCATGGAACTAGCAGGAAGGGTATTGTTTTCTTAAATAATAGGAAATTCCTCATGGAATAAGGAGAAACCCAAGAGTGAACTTGAAAACCAGAGATTGAAAACTCTGTGTAAACAAAAGATAGTACTTCTTAAAATATATATATAATAAAAGATCCCATTTGGTTAGGAAAGCAGAGCAAAGCAGAAGAAATAAGAACAAAGTAAAAAGGAAAGATTGAAAGGCAGTACCCAGTCTTCTAGTTACTTTTCCTAAAAGCAAAACCCATCCATGAATTGGACTTTGACACAGGAGGGTCTGTCCCAAACTCTTCATCTAGCTACACTCAGCTGTGGTATATAATCAATGTGGCTTTATATGGCTTTATAGTGTTATTGTATTACTGCTATTTGAAATATGATTTGAAAACATTTTAGAACCAAGAAATCATTTTTACGCTTTGATATTTAAAATGGCAGTTCCACATTTCTGTGAGGTAGACAGTATTATCTCTGAATTACAGCTAAAGAATCTTTGGAGTTGCCACTTCTGAGCCAAAGAACCTGATGAGTACTTTACTGCTAAATGGCTTTTATTTAAACAAAAACTCCATATATCCTCAGAGTATCTCAGCCTTGGCCCTGAAACAAACTCCAGAGTATTAAGAATAGCAAGAAATAAGCTGTCCAGACTACTGACTACTGCTTGTTCTGCTTCTCTTTGTAGAGTGACAACCAACAAGCTGCTGCTTTCTATCATCATCTTACTGGAGCTAGCTATTCTGGGAGGCCTGGTTTATTACAAATTCTTTCGCAAGCATTGAAATTGCTATAGGGTAAGGTTTGTGGACCAGAACCTTGACTCTGTGGACGAATGTTGTTAGGGAATGGAATAAGCATGTTGCTGCCATGGGCTAACAGTTTAAGATGCACTGTGCAGCCAGACTGGGAGAAGGAATGGCAGCCAGAAAAACCACATAGATATGAAGGAACATTGACAAGACCAGTATGATATACCAAGGTAATAAATGCAGTTTATGACTTCTGCAAATTTACATAGTACTGTAACATATCAATACCTTGAAAATTAAAAAAAAAAAAAATACATTTACAGTAGTATTGTTGGTCACCAAAATGGAGAGGAGAAACTTTACAACTGTGAAAATGGATAGATGTTCTCATTAAGGCAATGTTAATCCAGCCAACCATTTAATCTCTGTCCCCTTCAATGCTTTGCAACGCTGGAATGCCCATTGTGAAATGTGCCAGTGCACAGTGTTTCTTAAATTCTCACACGTTCTTCATTTTCTGATTCATCTGGTGAACTGGGAGTAGGAAGTTGGTCATAGACAGTGTGTCCTCCTTCCCTTGTCTGACCAAAACTTGAAGCAATCACATCCACTGCCAGACTAGCTGTAGCCTTTGCCTCTTCATCTGAAGTGGCCAACCGAGGATTGACTTCAACAAGATCCAATGCTGACAGCAACCCTGGAAGAATAAGGTATGACAAAAATCTCAGCAAATTCCCTAGCTGCTGCTTTCAGTGAGGGTTGTCCCACTTGGACAGAGAGAACATGCCAAGGCAAAAAGAGGAGCATTTTCCACATAAAATTATCTAATATAAGAAAGCCCCCTGCACCTCATCCTCTTAGCCATCAGTTTAAGTTAAAATACTGTGTGCTGAAGGAGTGCAAGAAACCTGTAAGATAATAATTCATCCCTATTAACTAACATAATAGGCCTAGCTGTCAGGCTTTCTGATGCTTTATCTGTTTTTTGTTATTATTTTGGAGAATGCTGGGGATCAAACTCAGGACCTTCTGCATGCTAGGCCCCATTTGTATCTCTTTAAGCATCATACCACATGCCCTAAAATGTATTTGTATTTTTGTCCCTTCATGCCTGAGTTCTGACGAAGGTTCCATATCTGATACATTTTTTATGTCCCCCAGCAGACTGGCCCAGCATCTTACACTTGGCCATGGAAAGATATAGTCCTATATTATTTAGTTTGGACTCTGGTTGCCTTCTGTGAGGGTTTTAGAACTTGTGCCCAAGTCCTTAGCACCATTCTTTGGCCTAGAGGGGAAGGGAAGAACCTATCCAGATCTTCCCCCATCCCCCTCTACATGGTCAACTTCTCTAGAACTAACTTCTTAATTGGTTATTCTGGGTAAAGTTAATCTACCTCTTCAAGAGTCATCTGAACAAACTAGTATTCAAGAATACAAGTTAAGAATATTTAATGTGACTATAAAGATTAGAATCATGGGTATATATATCTAATGATTTATTGACATTACAGTATAGTACACGATAAACTCAATGTCATTGTATCTGTTTAGTGTGTTGTCTTCGCAAAGCATAGTTGGTTGCAGTGTGCAAAACTGCCATGACCAGGCATGTTACCATAGCATTTCCATCATTTCCTGCACATGACCTGTCTCTCTGATGATTTGTGTCACTGATTTCCATTGGCTAAATCTGCACCCTGAGCCTATCTCAAAAGTAATAATCAGGAGGGTTTGTGCTGTTAAAAACATAATACCTATGTTTCCAGATTATTGCCATTCTGCAAATTAAAGAAAACCATTTTATGTATCTAAATTGACAAAATCATGAGTGTCTTTTGGAATAAATATTGCAGCAGAGGAAAGGTGGCACAAGGCAAGGACCACTGCCACATCCAAGTGCTGCAAGTTATTAGACCCTCCTCTGACTGGTGACATTGGGAAGCTAAATGGAGGATTGAACTCTCAGGTTCTCTGTCCACTAACCCAAGGACCATTGGCAATATCTAAGATTGTGGGTCTGAGAATAAATCTTGTCTTACTACCCTCAGATCTGACAGTGCCTGCCTAAGGTTCTAGCAGGTTCCAGGGTTCAATGCCCATTTCTATCTCAACTAGTCAAGGGTTCCCTTCAGCCTTAGACCTGTGAATCTGGGGTCTCTATGTCTCTTTCTATACCCCAGTTTCATGAAATGTTACTGAAACAATACCATTGCAGTAGTTATTTAAATTTTTGAAGGAAAGGTCATTTCAAGTAGCCTTAAAATCAGAGGCTTTTTTACAAACATGAAAACTGCAAACAAGTATGAGTTTTAGAAAAGCTACTTTTGATAATCTAGAATTTATCTTAATATTGTCAGTTATTTATCCAACTCTATCCTACTTATTAAAACTATCAAACAATCTCTACTTCAAGACTTACTGTAGATAAAAAGGACTTGTCCAACATGTAGTATCTTTAAGAAATCTGCTTTTACTCCAAATCCCCAACTCTCAGAGAATCAACCCTTTTTTAAAAAATTTTAACTGAAATCGTGGATGAACACAATATCTATTTTTATGTGGTGCTGAGGATTGAACCCAGTTCCTCACATATTCTTGGCAAGTGCTTTACCACTCAGCTACACCCTCAACCCCTCTCTTTTTTTGTGGTATGAAGAACTGAACCCCTATAATTTTGAGGTATAGAAATTTAAGCAACGGGCGAAAAAGAGGAAATACTGAGGACTGAAATGAAGCAAATTATATTCCATACAGCTATGATGATGTCAAAGTTAATCCCACTATTATGTGTGACTATAATGTACTAACAAAACATTATTTTAGGGCTGGGTGTGGTGGCACATGCCTGTTATCTCACAACTCAGGAGGCTGAGGCAAAAGGATCGTAAGTTCAAAGCCAGCCTCAGCAACTAGCAAGACCCTAAGCAACTTGGTGAGACCTGTCTCAAAATAAAAAATAAAAGGGGCTGTGGATGTACTCAGGGGCTAAGTATCCCTGGGTTCAATGCCCAGTATAAAAAAAAAAAAAAAAAAGGCAAACTAAGTCTGCAATGATGCAAAATAGAAAAGATACCCTGTAGGCAAGAGATTTCAGCATATTTACATATATACTTAACAGGTTGCTGACCTGGTGTCTACATACCTGTATTGTGTATTTCCTCAGTAATATACATGCCTTCTCTATACGTCAGTCCCCCTACAACAGGGGTTCCTGTGGCTGGAGCCAGTGTAGGGTCAAATGCATCAATATCAAAACTCAGATGGATTGGCCTTTGTCTCCTGGAAAGGAAGTGGACAAGAGAATACGTATTTAGTTGTGCTTGTAGATTCATTCTTCCTGTTATTGCAATTCCTTGATTTTGTTGCTGTTGGTCCTGGTACTTTATTAATAACAGCAAATTCCCAGGTTTTTTCTTCCTAAAAGTTGCTAAAATTAGTTTATTAGCTTCCTACATATTACTTCATGTTTTTGGCATTTGTTCTGTATGCTTCAGACAGACTAACTGCCAGTTATATTTCTGTCTTACACTGGGCAGTAGAGCCTCCTTCATTAGTATCAGTAGAGGGAAATCTTCACTTTCACTTGACACTGAGCTCTGATATACTAATTTAAGTTAGCATGATCTGAGTTATAGTTGCCTTCATTCTCTAACAGCAGCTGAACTTAACTCTAATTTTACGTCTGCAAACTTAACATCTTCCAATTCCAACTTGAGTACAGGTACCCAGTGACTGAAACTAACATAAAACATCCTGATGCCAATAACAACTAAATTTCTTAACAACTTAGGAAATGGTCTACTGTCAGATGGTGGTTTTGACATTTATCACCCAGAAGTAAAAACTCAGGATTGGGAAAATGCTCTTTAAAGTAGTATATTATTATCATTCATCTGCCATCTTTCTACACTATCAAGATTTGCCTCATGAAGCAGTAATAATAAGGCTTTGAAGAATGGGACCATTGGAACAAGGAATGACTGCATCTCAAAAGATAAGCATTCAAATGGAGATAAAGCCACTGTGCATCAGCTGGGGAGGCTGAGGCAGGAGGAGCCCAAGTTCAAAGCCAGCCTCAGCAACTTAGTGAGGTGCTAAGCAACTCAGTGAGACCCTGTCTCTAAATAAAATACAAAAAGGGCTGGGGATGTGGCTCAGTGGTCAAGTACCAGAAAGAAAAAAAAATGGAGATAAAAAGAAATTCACAAGAGACAGGATATCTGGGTAATGACTTAAAGGAAACCCCCTCCCAACCCCAGCAAAAGAACGTGACCAAATATTTTATGTTATGCCTTTGTGAACTTTTTGAAATTTTTATATGTAAATGATTTACTTTTATTTAAAAAAAAAAGTTTGGGGGCTGGGGTTATGGCTCAGTGGTAGTGCAGTCCACCTACAACTAAAAAGTATATAATTAAAAAAAAAAAAAGTTTCTATGCTCCAGAGACAGGCTAAAAGTATGATACCCATTGGGAGTTGGCCCTGTCCCCCCCTGGCATCTAGAAGTAGACATACATTTTAGTTACTTACTTGCCAATCAGCAGATCAAATGTCTGTTCCATGACCTTCTGAATACCAAGTCGATCAATATCTCTCATGGAAAAATACTGAATATCATAGTTCTTTAAAATAAAACTGGTGGGAAATAAAGAAAGGAATTCTTAGTTTAAAAAGCTGTTTTTAAGTGACTCAGGAGGCCTCAGCAATTTAGCAAGACCTTGTCTCAAAAAATAAAAAGGGTGGGGGTATGTACCTCAGTGGCAAAGCACCCCTGGGTTCAATCCTCAGTATAAAAATAAAAGGTTGTTTTTTTTTTTTGTTTGAACTGGGGATTGAACTCAGGGACACTTGGCCACCAAGCCACATCCCCAGCCTTATTTTGTATTTTATTTAGAGATAGGGTCTCACTGAGTTGCTTAGCACCTTGCCCATGCTGAGGCTGGCTTTGAGCCCTCAATCCTCCTGCCTTAGCCTCCAGAGCCGCTGGGATTACAGGCATGCATCACTACACCCAGCTTAAATAAAAGTTCTTAACATGTATATTTAGGGGGTTTTGCCTTTGTATTGACCTACAACAGATTATATCAAGCATCAACCTTCAAGAGGAACATAAATAACCAGCACAGGCCCAAAGCTAATGCATCAACTTACTGTTCAGGAGGATCCACATCTCTTAGGCCAATATACACAATACTTGGGGAAGAGATACAAGGTTTGATCCAGGAAAATCCTGGGAGTTGTGGCACCTATGAAAAAGGAATGAACACAATTAATCAAGAATTCTTGATTCCTGGTTTCACCAAGATAATCACCATGTGCTTCCAAAAGTGTGTAATCACTTTTTCCTCCTGTCCACAGGATATGTTTAAAACAACACAAGACATACTTGATCTAGGAAATAAAATTCGCCCAAATGGAAATGTTTAAGAAGGGGAACTGAAAAACAGTACAGCTTTCTCAAGGAGAATGAAAAAGTGAATCTCTCAAAATGGTCTTGGTTTACCATTAACTTACCTAAATAGCAGGATTACTCCCGATTTGCCCTTTTGGTTCTTTTGGACACTGCTAAACTGTTCATAGATTGGTTCTTAAAGCATAACTCAATTGCCCCTTCAATTTGCCAACAACCAAATTCTGTCTAATGAATAATCTTTGTACTGTCTTGGTTTAACTTGGTTTCTCACTGAGGGGAGGGATACTAGTTTATGCCTGACATGGTATAAACATGCCTTTCATGTCTTCTGTACAGCTCGAGAAAATATTACCTGGAGGTAAGCATGACATCACTTATCTGAGGGTGTGGCCTGGGGGCCTCTAACCAAGAAGTCCTCAGGCTATGAAACTGTCCATCACTAGTTACTACCACCTTACTTTCTTAGAAGATTATAAGCACCCTTGAGAGCAGGGACCATATCCTAGTTATCTCTAAACCCTAGCATCTAGCAGATTGTCTAGCACATATTTGTTTTTAATGAATAAATGAAAGAGTGGTAAGCCTCGTGGAACCTATCCTTCACCTTAGTCTTACTGAACTAAACCTGCAAAGACCCAGGATAACCTAAGCCATTTACCTTCTTATTTGATCCCACTCACCTTGTCCTGTAGTTCTCTGAGAAGAAATGCAACTGGTTGTCCATGAAGGTTTCCTGATGAAGTAGTGAGGGGTGTATTGATGTCAGCATGGGCATCAACCCAGATGACACAAAGGTCTGGGCAGTGCCGGGCGTGGCCACTAATGGTACCAATTGCCAGGCTGTGAAGAACAAATATAATAATCTTCAAGGCCCTCTGCTTTGCTAACATCACCAATAAAAAATACCCTGAGCCAACACAGCTTACACTCTGTCCTGAGGGCAAAGTCAGGGCCTGGACTGAGGCTGGATAAGGTAAAGCAAGTTCCTGGGTTGTAATCCCCAAAGATTAACCTTGATTAACATCCAAAGAATCAGTTATATTAACTTTTTTTTTTGGTTCCAAGGATTGAACCCAGGGACTACTGAGCCACATCCCCAGTCTGTTTTTATTATCTGTTTTAAGACAGGGTCTTGCTGAGTTGCTTAAGGCCTCACTAAATTGCTGAGGCTGGCTTTGAACTTACAGTTCTCCTGCCTCAGCCTCCAGAGTCACTAGGATTACAGGTGTGCACCATTGTGTATGGTCTGGGGAACGTAGCTGGTACAGTGCACTTGTCTATCATGTTTGAGGCTCTGGGTTTGATTCACCATCAGCACATACACACATAAGAAAGCACTATAACACAAAGGAGTATTACTCAGCCGTAAAGAAAAAGGACTTTTTATGACATTTGCCAATAAATGGATGGATCTGGAGACTATTATGCCAAGTGGAATAAGCCAGTCCCCAAAAGCCAAAGGTTGAATGTTTGATATGTGCAAGCTAACTAACCCAGAATAAGGGAGAAGGTTAGAGGAATAATAGAAGTTCAGTTGATTAGACAATGAGGAATGGAGAGAAGGGAGGGGGGATAGGAAAAGGAAAAACAGTGGAATGAATCTGACATAATTTTCCTATGTACATATCTGAAAATATCACAGTGAATCCTACCATCATGTACATCTACAAGAAGGGGGTCCTAACAAGAATAAGATTTATTCAGTACTTGTATAATTATATCAAAATGGATTCCATTGTCATATATAACTAAAAAGAACCAATTAAAAGAAGAAAGCACTATCACAGTTTTTGCTTATACATGCCAGAAACCTGCAAAGTAAAAAAGTTATTAAAGACATTAAAGTAATAAGGCAATCCAATTCAAGATCTCATGTACAGCACTGTGTAAAACAGGTTATCTGCATCTTATCTTGCAGTAGCATGGCATTCAAATATCTTTCAAGAGTTTTGTTTTTGCCTTTCTTTGTCCTTGGACTCTGCTTACATCAGCTACCTGTTCTATCTCAACTGCAGGAATATGGCTGATGAGATTGTAGCTGGAAAGCTGCCCAGTAACTAAGGAGTTTGGCATAGATGGGAAATGCAGCTTAAGCATCTTACAGCCACTCTTCATCAGTACAGCACAAGACAGACTTTTAGGCTCCCTTTTGAATGACAGTGTGGTCTAGTGCTGAAGGCAGTGGATTAAGGCAGATTGCTACTTTTCATCCAGGAAAAGCTGAGAGACTGAAGACAGATTATCAAACTTCTCCAGACTTCAACTTCCCTTTCTGTAAGATAGGAATAAGAGTACTTGGCCGGTTGAAGTCAGGACTGGTTTTGGTTTTTTTGGTTCTGGGGATTGAAACCAGGGGCACTTAGCCACTGAGCAATATCCCCAGCACCACCACCCCTTTTGTGTGTGTGTATTTTATTTAGAAACAGGGTCTCACTGAGTTGCTTAGGGCCTTGCTAATTTGCTGAGCCTGGCTTTGAACTCATGATCCTCCTGCCTCAGCCTCCCAAGCCATTGGGATTACAGGCCTGCGCCACCGCACCCAGCAGGAGTGCTTTGATAAGTAAGGTGATGGTATGTGTGGTACTATATAAAAGAGTGATCTAAAAATGCCTCTTCCTTTAAAATGGTCAGTAACCATTCAGATTTTACACTTATCCCTTCCTCTATAGAATATTCCAGATTGCCTAGGTTTTAGCATTGAATAGGAAGTAGGTGATTCATAACATGGCTGCAGTATGGATAGCTACAGGCAAAAGAAAAACCAAGGACCATGGTAACCACATTGAGGAGGTCCCCAAATAGTGAGACCTGACCAGAGGAAAGACTGAATAAACTTGAAGAGAGAACACAGAACATTTAATTGAATGCCCCAGTCATACTAGTGAACCTAGGTCTGATGACTTTGTTATCTTACCTGAATTTTTATTCTAATAAGGAATCTACCTGCCTCTCCACTGAACAAAAAATGTACTTTTGATAGTGATCCGAAAAGCTCTGAGTACCTTAGGAAAAATTGGTAGATTAGATCTGAAAATAAAAATTAATTGCAATAGGAGCCAAACTGGATTTGAATCCTAACTGCTAATTTCTGGCTGTGGGCCTTGGATAAGTTATCTAACATCTGGCTTTCGGTGCTTCCAGCAATAAATAAAACCACAGCTGCTAAAATACATATGAAGTGCTCCTAGTGCTTTGTTGCCTCTACCAATAAACCACATTACTTAGCTAAAAGAACACTCCCCTGTGAAATTTGATTATTTTAGCACAGACCAACTTCTTCCTTCTCTGAAAGTCTATAATATAATATTTTTAAAAATTTTGTTCCACATGTTTTTATTTCACCTAATTGGAAAAGATCACAAGTTTCTTACAATTCCCAGCACTGCTTAGAAAACATCAGTACAGTGCTCAGTGACCTACTAAGAGACAAAGGATCCTGTGACAAAATACATTAGTCACATAGGGTCCATATTGTGGGCTGGAAAGTGTATTCACATTCCAAGGGAGGATTTTTAACTTATCTATTAGAAATGCTAATAAAAATGCCTAAATTTAGTCCTGATGGATTCTTCCAGTTCTCAAAAAAAAAAAAAAAAAAAAAAAAAATGGAAGTCTTAAAACATGCTTTCAGAAAACTTCCCAGGAGATAAGCATGAAATATGGTGACTAAAAACCTTGCTTAACTTACCTTTGTACTTGCTGTGTCAAATACAGGTCCTCTTACTATACAATGTGTTATACAAAGGAAAACTCACAGTTCCTGCTAGCTGGTGATCTTAGACATTAAAATGATGTTATGTACACCGTACCCTAAAAATTCTGTAGATTTTTTTCTAAGGATGAGGAAACTAAGATAGAAGCTAGGTGATGAGCCCAAAGCAACATGTTATCCAGCCCCTTACCACACCTGGCTCCAGCTTACCTGTGGTCTCCTCCCACGGTAACACAGCTGTAGCCGTCTGATACTGCTCTGCTGACCACCTCTGCCAGTTCCTGGTTGGCAAGGCCCACAGAGCGTGGGTTCACTATCAGGTTGTTGTAGAGATCATCTTTGGGCACTGGAGTAAAACTCAAGTCTCCAAAGTCTTTTAGGCGGCAGCCTGGAAGCAAATAAGGGGTGACAAGAATTGTATGTGCTTTTACAACTCTTACTAGCTTGGGTCACAAATAACTACTTATGGCAAACTATACATCATACTTTTTTTGTCACAGTAAAAATCACATGACTGGCAGAATTGTTCAATAATTGCTCCAATAATCCTGGGAAGTAAACCCTCTTTAAAATAAATAAATAAATAAACAAACAGATAGATAGATAAAATATATATGTATTTAATTGTAAATGGACACAACATCTTATTTATTTCTGCATATATACATACATACATACATACTGGAGATTGAACCCAGGGTGCTTAACCACTGAGCCATACACATCCTCATACTAGGGATTGAGCACTTTACCACTGACTTACATCCCCGGCCCTTTTTTTTTTTTTTTTTTTTTTTAAATATATACATTTTATTTCGAGACTGGGTCTAACTCAGTTGCTAAGGGCCTCATGAAGTTCCTGAGGCTGGCCTTGAACTTGCAATCCTCCTGCCTCAGCTTCCAGAGTCACTGAGATTATAGTTGTGCACCATTATGCTTGGCAGTTATTTTATTTATTTTTATGTGATACTAAGGATTAAACCCAGTGCCTCACATATGCTAGGCAAGTGCTCTACCACTGAGCTATGACCACAGCTCCAATAAACCCTCTTAAGAACACCATTTTGCAGAAGCTGGGCTTTGCAAAGTAAAACCCAGAGGTATTATTAACTTAACCTGAGTCACAAAATTGGTAGCACTTAGACCTCACATATCCCAGAATTATAAAGTGGAAGTAAAATACCGAGAATAAAAAATAAGATTTAAAGAAAATAAGTACTATTAATTAAGACCAAAATATATGTATAGAAATTCTCAGGCTTTTTCATTAAAAAAGTCAATCAGAGGACCTAAAGCATATTAAAATATCTGCCAAGCATGGTGGCACATGCCTCTAATCCTTGCAACTCAAGAAGTTGAGGCAGAAGAGTTCAAGTCTCAAGAGTTCAAGGTCTCAAGTTCTAGACCAGCCTCAGCAATTTAGCAAGGCCCTAAACAACTTAGTTAAGAGACCTGGTCTCAAAAAAATAAAAAGGGCTGGGGATGTGACTCAGTGGTAAAGTGCCCCTGAGTTCAATCCCCAGTTCATAAAAAAAA
>JAJEJO010003399.1:203163-260558 GCA_020662805.1 Glaucomys volans
TTTTATTTAGAGACAGGGTCTCACTGAGTTGCTTAGGGCCTCGCTAAGTTGCTGAGACTGGCTTTGAACTTGCGATCCTCCTGCCTCAGCCTCCCAAGTGCTGGGATTACAGGTGTGCGCCACCGCGCCCAGCCATTTCTTATTTCTTACAAATTTCTAGTAACTGTTATGCTTAATTTTTTTTTTTTTCCAGTGCTGGGGTTTGAGCCCATGGGCACTTTACCACTGACTTACATCCCCAGCCCTTTTCATTTTTTATTTTGAGACAGGATCTTGTTAAATTACCCAGACTGGGCTCAAACTTGTGATTCACCTGTCTCAGCCTCCCAAGTCATTGGGATTATAGACATATGTCACCAAGCCTGGCTAGTTTAACGTAAATTCTTCTTTAGGACTCAAAATAGTTCTATGAAGCAACTAAAATAATGCCTATTCCATACATGAGGAAACTGAAGCAAAGAAAAGTAACCTACCCAAGGTCATATACTACCAAATGCCAGAATCGGGATCTAGCAGGGCACATACCTGTAATCTCAACTTCTCAGGAGGCTGAGGCAAGAGGACTTCAAGTTCAAGGTCAGCCTGTGCAACTTAGCAAGACCCTGTCGCAAAAACTTTTTTTTTTTCCCGCAAAAAAAAAAAAAAAAGGGGGGGGGAGGGTAGTTCTGTGACAGAATGCCTAGCATGTGCTAGGTCTTGGGTTTAATCTCTAGTACCAAAAAAAAAAAAAAAAAATCCAAGTCAATTTGCTCCAATATTTGTATTTTTTACTGTGCAACTTTTCTCCCAAATAATTCCTCCTGCTTTCAACACATTGAGAACTCAATATATATTCTGACAGCTTTGAATACTTTCTACCTACATTGTAGGTGAAAACTAAACGATCAACCCTATCAAAAGGGACATGAAACTGGGCGCAGTGGCGCATGCCTGTGTTCCAGCACTTGGGAGGCTGGGGCAGGAGGATCGCGAGTTCAAAGCCAGCCTCAGCAACTTAGCGAGGCCCTAAGCAACTCAGTGAGACCCTGTCTCTAAATAAAATACAAAATAGGACTGGGGATGTAGCTCAGTGGCCAAGTACCCCTGGGTTCAATCCCCAGTACCAAAAAAAAAAAGAAAAGGGACATGAGGGCTGGGGATATAGCTCAGTTGGTAGAGTGCTTGCCTTGCAAGCACAAGGCCCTGGGTTCAATCCCCAGCATCGCAAAAAAAAAGAAAAAAAAGAAAAAAAGACATGAGGGCTGTGATTGTGGCTCAGTGGTAGAGTGCATGCTAGCATGTGTGATGGCCTGGGTTTGATCCTCAACACTACATAAAAATAAATAAATAAAATAAAGGTATTGTGTCCATCTACAACTAAAAAAGGACATGAACTATGAGAGAACAGAATATTACAGATTGTACCCTTAGGGCCCTGCTTCTCACACTGGTATCTAGTAATTGCAGGTCAGAGGGGACTGTAACATGATAGACAAACACATCTCAATTTTGACAGATTTGCTAAAGATTTGGATTAAGACCAGCATGGAACCAGGCTGGTGGCACATGCCTGTAATCCCAGTGGCTTGGGAGTCTGAGGTAGGAGGATCTCAAGTTTAAGACCAACCTACGGAATTCAGCAAGGTCCTGTCTCATAATAAAGGGCTGGAAATGTAGTTCAATGATAAAATGCCCATGTTCAATCTCCAGTATGGCAAAAAGAAAGTGGGAGCGATGGGAAGAAAGAGAAAGAAAGGAAGAAAGAAAAAAACAAGTGAGCATTAAAGGCCCCAAATCAGAGACTATCCAGTCAAGTAAGAGGAGAGGAAGGAGGGAAAATGCAGGTAGAAGAATGACAATTAACCAAAGACAATGGGAACCAAGAGAAAAAGGACCAAATAAAAAGCTTTCTTTGTTTTGGGGATGAGGGGCTCATGCTTGACAAGCTCCCTATCAGTGAGCTACACCCCCAGTCTATAAAAATCTTTTAAAAAGAGCACAGTAGGACATGCCTGTCATCCCTGCTCCCCAGGAGGCTGAGTCAGAAGGATCCCAAGTTTGAGGCCAGCCTCAGCAACTTGCTGAGTGCCTGACTCAAAAATCAAAAAAATAAGGAACTGAGGTTATAGCTCATTGGTAAAATGGGGGGAAAATATCTTTTAAAAAGAAAGACAAGAACTGGGGATGTAGCTCAGTGGTATAGTACTTGCCTAGCATGTACAAAACCCTGGGTTTGACCCCCAACACCACACACACAGACACACACATACACAGGAATTAAAGTGCCAGTGAATAAGTGACAGAACTTGGGAACATTCTAGACCAATCATGGAAATTAGGATGTTTGCCTTCACATACCCACAAGGCTTCCAGACAGTGTGCATGGGCATCTTGGTTTTGCCAGCATGGTTAGTGTGAGTCCAGGCATGAGAGCCTGATGAGCTCTGCACACACAACCATTGTGTTTCTGGATCCACAAAGCCTTGAGCCTGACCTGAAAAGAATATCTTGAGAGGCCCTGCCTGAGTGGTCTGCCCTCTAGACTCCCAGCTCTGCTCTTTGATTTCCACAATCTAAGGGTCAAGTAAGGACTAAGGAGACCAAGTGCTAAAGTATGGGAGGAAGTCTGCTGAGGATTGAGGCAGTCAAAGAAGGACCCCTACATACAGACACAGTGACACAACTGTAATCCCAGTGGCTTGGGAGGCTGAGACAGGAGGAGTTCTAAAGTCAGCCTCAGCAATGGCAAGCCCCTAAGCAACTCAGTGAGACCCTGTCTCCAAATAAAATACAAACAGGGCTGGGGATGTGGCTCAGTGGTTGAGTGGCCCTGAGTTTAATCCCCAGTAGCCCCCCCCCCCAAAAGGAAGACCCCTACATGTAATACTTGTATCAGCACTATCTTGTTTTGTTTTCCCATCTTACCTTGCTTGGATAAAAATTATAAAAATGAATAAGGAAGTATATAATGGTAGAGGGTCCCATCCTATTCCCCAGGTCTAACTACTATATCCTTGCAAGCCTTTATACATAATAGCTTCTTAAATAAGACTATTAGGTAGAGTGGGCTATACTGCTATAGCAAAGCCCCCAAAATAATGGCTCAAAGAGATTGTTTCTTTTTCATCTAATATCTAGGGTGAATATCTCAGTCAGCAGGAGGCTTTCCTTCACATAGTGATTCAGGCGCCTGGCTTGTAACTGTCATACCTTGGGCTTCGCCATCTATGGCTAAGGCTAGGTCTCCACAGGTTCAAGGCAGCGGAGGGATAAAGACATTGAAAAGGCATAGCTCCTGTTTACAGGCCCAGGCTGAGAAGTGTCATATCGCTCCTCTCACATAGCACTGGCCGGCAAACACAGGTCTAGCTTACGTCCAAAAGGAAAGCAGAATCATGGGAGAGAGTTAGCTATCTTGGCCACAATGTGTGTGTTTGTTTGTTTGTTTTTCAATATATATATATATATATATATATATATTCTATGCCATAAATTTTAAGCTGTTAAAAACTCAAAATACTGCCAGACATGGTAGTGCACACTTACCATGTAATCCCAGTGACTTGGGAAGCTGAGGCAGGAGGAGGCCAGCCTCAGCAACTTAGCAAGACACTGTCTCAAAGTAAAAAAACAAAGAGAGCTGGAGACATAGCTCAGTGATAAAGTTCCCCTGGGTTCAATTCCAGCATAATAAATAAAAAACTACCACTTTTGTTACTGTAGAATTACCAATTTTTATTATTTTTAACTACTCTAGCTAATTACAGAGCTGAATCATCAACAATACTATGCCATCTTGAGGTGGCCTCTTAAGAGCCTCTCTCCTCTAATGCCCACTGAATCAAGAGCACTGAGGCACCCAAAGGACTAACAGTAGAATCGAAGGTTGGTTTCTAAAGAGTGAACAAAGGCCCCAAAGAAGAAATATACAGACCATGTTTGGTAACAGGTGACCAAGTTAATAAGAACAAGAAGTCTGAAAATTGGAGCAATAGGATATGAGGTAGTGGAGAACATGATTGTAACCCACAGGCAACATTTCTTGAGAGAGGCAGGAAGTTGATGGGGTTCATTTTTTAAGAACAAGATGAATTGAGTAATAGTAAAGGTCCTAGTTTATCAGAATGCTAAGACAAATTCTCAGTTCATAGGGCAGAAGGAAATGATCTGATTAATTTTAAATATTAGAGTAACATTGTAAAGAGCAAGCATTGTAACACGGAAGGAATATCTGCTATGCCTAAGGAAGCTGTCCTTCTTTCTGGTTCTGTGCTTCAGGTCAACTTATCTGCCAAGTGTAGGTCAGATGAGACTAGTGGGTTCTGGAGTTTTTTCCCTTGGTACGAGGAGTTGAACCCAGGCTCTTGCACATGCTGGGCAAGCACTCAACCACTGAGCTGTATCCCAGGCTGTGAGATCTAGTGTTTCAATGCTATTCTTTCTTTTCTTTTTTTGTGGTACTGAGTCCAGGATCTCATGGATGTTATGCAAGCACTCTGCCACGGAGCTGAGCTGCATCCCAGCCCTTATTTTTATTTTGAAACAGGGTCTCACTGAATTGCCCAGGCTGGTCTCAAACTTGCAGTCCAACAGCCTAGGGATTAAAGTGGTAAAGTGCCCCTGGTTTCAGTCCCTTGTATGTATGTATGTTTGTATGTATGTATAAATAAATAAATAAAATAAAATAAAATGGGCTGGGGTTATAGTTCAGTTGTAGAGTGCTTGCCTAGCACGTGTGAGGCACTGGGTTCCATCCTCAGCACCACATAAAAATAAAATAAATCAAAACTTTATTTTATTTTATTTTATTTTATTTTATTTTATTTTATTTTATTTTTTGGAACCAGGGATTGAACTCAGGGACACTCGGCCACTGAGCCACATCCCCACCCCTATTTTGTACTTTATTTAGAGACAGGGTCTCACTGAGTTGCTTAGGGCCTCGCTAAGTTGCTGAGGCTGGCTTTGAACTCTCGATCCTCCTGCCTCAGCCTCCCGAGTCGCTGGGATTACAGGCAAATCAAAACTTTAAAAAGGGATAGGAATGTAGCTCAGTGATAGAGTGCTTGCATACCATCCAAGACACCCTGGGTTCTATCCCCAGTTATAAATAAATAAATAAATAAATAAATAAAGGCACAGTGGCATATATTTCTAATCCCAGCGACTCGAGAGTCTGAGACAGGATTACAGGTTTGAAGACAGCCTTGTCAACTTGGTAAGACCATGACTCAAATATAAAAAGGGCTGGGATTGCAGCTCAGTGGTAGAGCAACCCCAGGTTCAATCCCCAGCACCAAAAAATAAAGAAGGTGGTGGCATTATATGACAAGATGAGTCAAACTTAAAGGAAGCTCTCACGTCAAACAAATTTGGAAGCAAACTGAAAGGGCCCTCATTTTCCCCTTGCTCTTTACATGCTGGCACAGCCTCAAGTCGGGAACTTTTCTCTAGAGTGAAGGTAATAAAATACACTAAATATTACTCTGATCCTTCAGGCCCAGATATTACCTTTGGCCTTGATAAACCCCTCCAGGCTCCAACGGAGTGGAACAAGAACACAAGTGCATCAACAAGATGATGCAACCAGCGGCAGGGAAGAAATCAAAACAGCCCCATCTGACCTTCGCAACACCTACCAACAGCACTTCTATTTCAGGACTAGTGAGTAAATCTCAGAGGGGAGCCAGTGACAGGAAAGAAGGAAACAGAATATAATTGTGTGCTTCCACACATCACAGGGTGCTAGGTACCCTACTCAGAACTGAGCAAGACTGGATAGCTCCACCCATTGAGATAACCACTGAGACAAGCCTATCATCCTTTGATTAGAGATCACATTAGGCAATGTCATGAGTGAGCAGGTATTTTTTTGGACAGCACAAAAGTATTCCATTCTTATGGGACACCAGGTTGTATCAAGACTCCCAGCAAATCAAGAGATGGGTTTCAAAGTGGACTGACACGCAGAGTCTATCAAGTCACTAGCAGAATGACATAAATGGAAAGAAGCTGAGGGCCTCTGAACATGCAACTTTTGTTTTGTTTTTGTTTTTTTAATTCAAACTGCCCCTAAATAGGATGGAAATGTTTTATGATTTGTCAGGAATAATAAGTTAGTAAAGCCTGGAGAAAAACAGATTTTGCAATTGCATTTGGTGCTGATAAATACTAATGGCTTTTTTTATTTGTTTTGTTTTTGATACTGGGGATTGAACCCAGAGGCACTTTACCACTGAGCCACGCCTCCAGCCCTTTTTAAAATTTTTTATCTTGAGACATGTCTTACTAAGTTGTTAAGGCTGGTCTTGAACTTGTGATCCCAAGCCTTTGGGTACTAATGGCTTCTGAAGTTATAGGCTCAAATGTTGTATATGGGAGATTTAACCCCAAACAAGGGAATTCCTGGTATTTTAAAGTAATGTACTTGCTATTCTTAGAACTTCACCTATACCTGGAATACTAGCCTGGGTTTTTTTTGTTTGTTTTTTGTTTTTTTGGTAGGGGATTGAACCCAGAGGCACTTTATCACCAAGGAACAGCCCCAACCCTTTAAAAAAATTTTTTTTTTTGAGACAGGGTCTCACGAAGTAGTCAAGGTCTTGCTAAATTGCAGAGTCTGGCCTCATATTTATGATCCTCCTGTCTCAGCCTCTGAAGTCACTGGATTATAGGCATGAACTACTGTCCCTGGCTTGGAATACCAGCCTATTGTAAACAAAGCTGAAATGGTCCTAGAGATTTAAACTAGAGGGAAAAAAAATGCCAGGATTAATTCAGACCATTTAGAGTAAGCAGAAAAGCTCTCTTATCCCTAAAATGTGACTTGGGTAATAACCTTTAAGAGACTGTTATTTAGGTAAACTAATTTGGTTACCACTAATAAAATACAGAAATCTGAATTTTATTTAGTGCATTTAACTCCCAGAGACTATATAACCTCAAGAACCATGTGTTTTGAGCTATCTAAAAAATCAGCTCTTTGCTTGCTTACATCCAGTCTCCAAAGTAAGTTTGATACGTTAAGGAAAGTAGACTATTCTGGTTTACTTCAGAGTCCCAGCCCTCTCGATCTCCTTCCTCCTCATCTACTCTACTCTCTTGTTGCCTCTACACCAGTAGGTATTTGCTGAGACAGTAAAGACTGTGACTGAAGAAGACAGGAGCAGGGACAGTGGTACTGGGGGCTCAAGGATGGAAGGTGACCTGGGGACATAGACCAGTCACTCCAGACATGTCTGTCTACCACACACCAGAGTTAACCTCAAGATCAAATGATACAAGCATGGTGTTAACAGATACTTTTTTTTTTTTTTTTCCCCCGGTGCTGAGGATTGAACCCAGGACCTTGTGCTTGTGAGGCAGGCACTCTACCAACTGAGCTATATCCCCAGTCCAACAGGTACTTTTGTATGAATGTTACGATTGAGTTAAGAAAAAAAAAAAAAAAAAAACTTGAAAATTTAGCTCAACATTTGTCTAGCATATCTGAGGCCCTGGGTTACATCCCCAGCATCAAGAAAAAAATTTAGCTCAAGATAGTAACTAAGATGACTTGAAACACCAAGCTATATGTTTCCCCTCATTGGTTTTCCAGTTACATCTATCCTTGTCTAAGGAGAACAAGGGTATCAACTCTGATGATGGGTTTAGTAACATGTCCCTCTGCACCAAACTCCAGTCAACCCACAAAGCACCTCTGGATCCAGGAGAGCAGCCCAGGCTTTCCCAAGCAGACTCATAGTTGATGGCACTCTAGCAATCTGGTTCCAGCACAGGCACAGGTGGAAGTAAGAGTTCCTCTGGCTCCATAAATCACATAATCACTTTCCCTCATTCAGAAGAAGACTGCTAAGCTTCTCTGAAAACAAAAGATCTGCTAGGTAAACATGTTGACAACATTTTAGTCTTTCCGAAATCAAACCCGGGGAAGAGACAGAAATAGTCCTTGGGGATAAAGAACTACCATTTATGCTGGCACATGCAGTGGCACATGCCTGTAATCCCAGCAGTTTGGGAGGCTGAGGTAGGAGGAACACAAATTAAAACCCAGCCTCAGCAACTTAGTGAAGCCCTAAGCAATTTAGGTAGACCCTGTCTCAAAACAGAAAACAAAAATGGGCTGGGATTGTGGCTTAGCAGTTAAGCAACCCTGGGTTCAATCCCTGGCACCAAAACAAAACAAAACAAAACTACCCTTTACAGCATGTAATTCTTAAAAATTCTTATAGTCCACCTTGTTTCAGAAAGGGTTTAAAGGGAGACACAACATGCTGGTGACCACAACTTTACCAGTTACCAGTCAGCCCTGATGTGTCCCTACTTCAGACCCCAGGCTAGCATCCTGGTGAGTCTGCCCAGAAACCTCAAACCAGACATTCTGCATTCCACACTGCTCTGGGCTGAAAGGAGAGTACACACTGAATGGCCTCTATTAGCCAAGTGCTACAGTGCATGCAAGGGAAAGAATCCTTGCCCTCTGTCCCCTGACTTCCTGGAAGAGATTTCTAAGTTCAGTGTCTGAACCTGCCATGCCATACACAATTGTTTAAATGAACTAACAAGGAAAGGCCTGCCACATACTAAGGATTACAGATTACAGCTGGATGAGGCTCTTTTGTGGTTTTCCCCACAGTTCCCTTTTTTCCTTGAAACTGATGTAACCTAAGACTTCCCAAAACTTGTTTGTAATATGACTTTGTCTTTTGTTTTTTTGTTTTCTTTTTGTTTTGTTCTGGGGGGATTAAACACAGGGTCACTTAACCACTGACCACATCCCCAGCCCTTTTTATATTTTATTTAGAGACATGGTCTCCATAAATTGCTTAGGACCTTGCTAGAATTACTGAGGCTGGCTTTGAACTTGTGATCCTCGTGACTCAGTCTCCCAAGTCGCTGGAATTATAGGCATGTGCCACCACATCTGGCTGACTATGTCAACTGGATAAAAACAGAATTTTTGGTGAGAAGGTGCAAGTACAGGTCCACTGATTTCTCACTGAAATAGCTCCTAGAGAGTCCATCTTGAGTGGGTGTGGTGGTGCACACCTGTAATCCCAGCCACTTGGAACACTGGGTGCCAAAAAAAAAAAAAAAAAGGTCCACCTTGAATTTTCTACATTCCCTATGAAAGATTATAAAGGCAAGGACATTAACTCTTGGAACACCAGTCCTCTGAGAGCCCTAAACACAATGCCACTTTTAGGTCACAAAGGCAGAAGTTTCCCGTTTCTACTACTTCTATTCATTAGTCCTTTCTTGAGCTGGGGAGGAAGCCAGGAAAAAATTCCATCTTTCTTCCACCTATCTTTACTCCACCCCTCCCCTCCCCTCTTCTTCCTTCCATACATTAGGGATTTAACCCAAGGCACTATATCACTGAGCTACATCCCAGCCCCCCTATTTTTTTTTTTTTTTAATGAGACAGGGTCTCCCTAGTTGTTGAGGAAGACCTAGAGGGTGGTGACAAACATTAAAATGTTGTCAGCATGTCACAAGTTCCCTGAGCCCATGGTCCACCAGGAGGGCTGTGGAAAGATGTGGTGAGAAGAAGGGACAAGTCATTACTAAATTGCTGAGGCTGGCCTCAAACTTGTAATCTTCCTGCCTCAGCCTCCCAAGCCACTAGGACTACAGACTTCATTTTCTCTTTCATTCTGAGCACCACCATATCTATTTTATATCTCCTCAATACCAGAAAAGTTTGGTCATTAAATAAAGAAAATTTACTCAAAGATTAAATAATTTAACTAATCACTGTAATCTCTTAGGTGCTACCTCTGAATTGTGTTATTTGGATGCTAAAGGAATAATGCAGCACCTATCTAAAATAACTAGAACATTCATTATTACCTATTTACTTTCTGGTTTAAGAACATGTTTCAAAAAGTGGGCATTAGGGCTGGAGGTATGAACTAGTTGTGGAACACTTGCTACTCACCTGGGTTTGATCCCCATAAAAAACAAGAAGGGTGTTGGGGATAAAGGCACACACCTGTGAAACTAGCAACTCAGAAGGCTGAGGCAGGAGGATCACAAATTGGAGGCCAGCCTCAGCAATTTAGTGAGGCCCTAAGCAACTTAGTGAAATGCTGTCTCAAAAAATAAAAAGGGGGCTGGGGTTGTGGTTCAGTGGTAGAGCACTCACCTGGCCTGTGTGAGGCACTGGGTTCGATTCTCAGCACCACATAAAAATGAAAAAATGAAATAAAAGATATTCTGTCCATCTACAACTAAAAAAAATTTTTTTAAATAAATAAATAAAAAGGACTGGCAATGTGGCTTAGTAAAGTGCCTCCAAGTTTAATCCCCAGTACCAAAAAAAAAAAAAAAAATCAAAAAACAAACAAAAACCAAAAGGGGCCCATAACTAGCCATTATTACCTACTAACATTTGGCTTGAATGACTCTATTAACTGGTAGTCAACTAAGGGTTAACTCTTCTAAGAGTTAAAGTTTGATATATGATGGTTATCCTTTGAGTCATGCATTCTTAAAAATCTGGGAAACCAGTCACTTCTGAGTAGCAAATCATTGAGAGAAAGGAAACAGTGACCTGGGAAAATCCCATGGGTCACAGTGTTACCAGCGAAAGCTATGCTGCTTTGCCCCTTTTCCTCCTTGGCACTCTGCTAAGTCCTGGGGATACAGAGATGAGGAATGGAGCTCTGAACCTGATGAGAAGACAGGCAGGGAAAGTGGCAGTCCAGTCCAGGTCTAACTGCTGTGACACATGGGCACAGGGTATGGAGGGAAGAAAGATGAGAGAAGGAAAGAGCCAGGAGGACTTCTCAGAAGAGGATATATCTGAGTCTTGACTGCACAGGCCAAGAATCAAAGCGGGGAGAAGTGCTTTTAAGAAAAGGCACATACTACTTCAGCCCTACAGAACAATTCACAAGATCCCTGAGCCCATGATGCACCAGGAAGGCTGTGGAGAGATGTGGCAAGAAGGGGCAGGGCCAAATCATAATGCAGTGGGGAGGTAAGATTTCAAGTCGGGATGTGAAAAATCAAATCTGCATTTTAGATCTAGTGCTCATATAACAATGTGGAGAAAACAGATTCCAGCATTAGTGGAGGTATATGCAGGGCAGATAAAAGGTCTGCCTCCAGCTTTCTGGCTCCATTACCTTCTGAGATGAAAGACACAGGGAGCCAGACATGGTAATTTGTGCCTGTAGTCCCAGCGCTGAGGTGGGAGGGCAATTTGAGCTTAGGAGTTCCAGGCCAGTCTGGGCAACACGGTGAGACCCTGTCTCAAAAAACTAAACTAAATATAAAAGAGAAAGACACTGGGGAAGGAAGTGAAGAAGATGAAAGAAAAGCTGTTTTGGATTTGCTGGCATTGTTAGGGACTCTTCTGCTGAAAATATGGAGACATGGAAACAAGTCAGTAGATCAGTTCTAGGCAATACTCAATGTCTGATAATAACACATCACCTGAGAGGCATCTTCTGGAAATACAAACACCTAGGGATATAGGTGCCCAACCTCCCAGTTCCTATGGGAGAGGACAAAGCTACCTTCCCTGAGCACAGATGGCAGGCATCTTGCTCCAATTTGCAAAACTACCATCTGAAATAAGATATGAAAAGTATGTTTTCCTCCAAGTAAAGCTAATCAACTTTGGCTTTTAACATAAGTCAACTCCAATTTCTATGATTCCGTTAGCATGCACTTCGTATGATAAAAAGTACTGTCCTCTTTCTTGAGGCTTGGTTATTGTTGACCATGGAAACATTTTGTAATGGATTGTTCCTGCTTGGCTAAATAAAAAGATGAGCTTTCCATGGTCTGTACAATCTCTTAGCATATCGCCTGTAACGTACATCACATTTTGGTTTTAATGCTTATTCAGCGACGAAGTGTTCTCTTTCTCTACTACCTTTGTGGAGAGGTTTTCCAAATTGGGAAAATTTGACATTTGAAATTAACTTATTTGGGGTGTAATAACGATATTGTGGTTAAGTTTTAAAGACTTTCTCTATTTTGAAGATACAGAATGAAACTTTTGCAAAAGAAATAATCCAGTGTCAGTACTTTGCTTCAAAATGGTCTGGAGGTGGGTAGAAAATGCGACTGACAATGACTGACAATGACTGATGTTGGGTGAGGGGTATATAGCGTTGGTTATGTTACTGTCTACTGTCATTATGTTTGAATCCTTCCATAATAAAAAATGAAAAAGAGGAGGTACATAGAAGACACCTAGTATACAGTGGAGCTGGGTGGAGAAATGAGTGCAAAGATAAAACTCTGAAAGGCATCAGCACACAGAGGACATAAAGCTGTGGAAATGAACAGACTGCCAACTAAGTATAAACAAGAGGATCAAAGACTTATTCCTGAAAACGCCAATGTGAAATGGGCAGGTAGAGAGGACCTACCTCTTTTTTTCTGAATGAACCTGAAGAGTTAAAACCAGAGGAGAAGAGCATCCTTTTCAATATGGAAGCAGTGTTCAATAATGTCAAATAAGGTAAATGCCCAGCACCTATTATATTAGAAAGCAGGTAGCTGGGGATCTCAGCATAACAGTTTAATTCCAATGATGACCCAGGAAGGTGGTTCTAAAGTAACAAAATAACTGGACAATAGCTAAAGGGCTACCTAAAGCCAAGGGAGCTGGCAGGTGGGCAAATTTCTATTCTTAATTATTGAAGAAACAGGTTAGTAGAGTAAGCTGAGTTATAAGAAAGAGAAAGGATAACTGCTGGAGCAAGAACCCTCACAAAGGCAGAGGGGATGGGATCTAGAACACAGGAAGATGCGGCTGAGGGTTCTCTAATGTCTGTTGTTCCTGTCAACAGATTTTTAGCTAGGTGAATGACCTCTCTTTTTTTTGGACATCAAATCCAGGGGCACTTTGCCACAAAGCTACATCCCTAGCACTTTTTGAGATGGGGTCTCACTAGGTTGCTGAATCTGGCCTCCAACCTGCTATCCTCCTGCCTCAGTCTTCTTGGATTACAGGCAAGCACGACCATAGCCAGCAAAAACTCTTAATAAATTCACCAGCTTCCCTCAAAACTGGATGTGGCCATGTGACCAGTTCTGGCCAACAGGAAAAGAGGAACTTCTTGGGAAGGAAAAAGTTCTTGCTTTACCCTCTTTTTTCATTCTTCCATCTTGTGCCAGAAATGAGACTAAGTTATCTGGGATCATTAAGTAGAGGTCTTGCCAATAGCACAAGTTAGGAATGTAGGTCTGAAGGAACAGAGCTACCAAACCAGTTCTAATTACTTCTCTCCAGACTGTTTATTTGATTTTAAAATGAACTACTTTTCTTAAGCCATTGATATTTTAGGTTCTTACCATATGTAATCTTATCTAATGCTGGGATTGGATTCATACTTTAAGGAAGATGAAAAAGGATCTCTGTCAATGCAAGTAATTTGGAGGATGAGAGGAAGAAAGTATAGAGAATTCATACTCAAGTCAGAAAAACAGGGGCTAATTATGGATAATTTGCTAGAGCTGTCATGGGAAATGTGAGAAGAGCCTACTAGAAACACCCAATATCTTCAGAAGAAGCTGGAGTGACCATATATTTATGATGGCGCTACTCTGCGTTTCTTCAGCCTCAGTCAAAGCTTATGAGGCAGCTCACTGGGCCAGTCAGAGGTTCAGGTTGTATAATGGCAAGAAATGAGGTTCTCAACCAAGCTGCTGACCTCATGACCTTGGGAATGTTTCCTGGCCTTTCAGGCTATACTTTACTTCTTTCCCCTCTCCCTCAGCCTTTTACAAATCAAAACAAGGTACTAAAAAGGCTGGGAAAAAAGTTTCAAAACATGACACTCATCTCCCCAAGAAGCCAGAACCTCAAGTAACCCTCCTTGTTTTAATAAAATCTATTTTCAAAAATTTTGTTATTTTAAATTATGGTAAAAATCACAAAACAAGTGCTGGGCGTGGTGGCGCATGCCTGTAATCCCAGCGGCTTGGGAGGCTGAGGCAGGAGGATGGCCAGTTCAAAGCCAGCCTCAGCAACTTAGCGAGGCCCTAAACAACTCAGTGAGGCCCTGTCTCTAAATAAAATACAAAATAGGGCTGGGGATGTGGCTCAGTGGTGGTGTGCCCCTGAGTTCAATCCCCAGTACCAAAAAAAAAAAAAAAAAAAAATCACAAAACAAAATTCTCCATGTTACATTCACATCATCATGTAACCATCACCGTTCATCTCCAGGATTTTTCATCTTGCAAAACTAAAACCCTGCACTCAGTAAGCAATAATTCCCTATGTTTTGATTCCAAAGTCCCTGGAAACTACCATTCTACTTTCTCCCTATGTAAATTTGAATAGTCTAAAAACTTCACATATTGCATGGTCACCACACATTGCCATTTCTGGTTCTTAATTCCAGAAATCACCTTCTGAGGTTTCTGAGGTACATGCTGGTTGGTGTGGTCTTTATGAGATTCCACTATGGCATACCAAGACCAGGGACAAAAAAAAAGTGCAAAAGGTAACACTTTTTGTGCAGCCCATCTACTTCACATTCAGATATATGCAAAATCGATTCTGGATTCAGGTGTGGCTCTATGAACAAATGAACATGTGGATAGCAGGCTGTACAGGAATCTCCACATGATACAGAACAGAAAGTCAAGAAAACAACTGGAGCCGGGCGTGCACCTGTAATCCCAGCACTTGGGAGGCTGAGGCAGGAGGATCGCAAGTTCAAAGCCAGGCTCAGCAACTTTGCGAGGCCCTAAGAAACTCAGTGAGACCCTGTCTCTAAATAAAATACAAAATAGGGCTGGGTGGCTCAGTGGTGGAGTGCCCCTGGGTTCAATCCCCAGTACCAAAAAAAAAAAAAAAGAAAAAAGAAAGCAACTGTGTTGGCTTATGCTAAAAGGAGGTAATAATGCTCTTCTACAAGTGTCAAACTAGAGTGATCAATGAAGTGAGAAATAGGAAGGAAACACATTTTTTTAAAGTGTTTTTTACTGGGAATATAGTTCTAAAACATTTGTTCATATTGTTTTCATTATCCTTATGTTATTAGCAGATGATAATAAATGCTGTGGAATTGGTTTTATTTTAAAAAAGAAAAAGAAACCTCATAAGTGAAATCATACAGTACTTGTCTTTATGTGACTGTCTTATTTTACTTAATATAATGCTCTCAAGGTCCACATCACAGCATATGTCAAAACTCCCTGCCTTTTAAAGACTGAATAATATTTCATTATATGCGTACCATCTTGTTTATCCATCCATTCATCTATGGACAGTTGGGTGGCTTCCACCTTTTGACAATCATGGAAAATGCTGGGCATATAAATATCTCCTCAAGATCCTGCTTCCAGTTGTTTGGGGTATATACCCAGGAATGGAACTGCTCAATCACATGGTAATTCTATTTAAAAATTTTTGAGCAGCTACCATGTTGTCTTCTATAGTAGTTCCACCATTTTACATTCCTGCAAATAGTGCCCAAGACTTCTAGTTTCTCCACATCCTCTCCAACACTACAACACTCATTTTCTGGTGTTTGCGATGATAGCCATCTTAATGGCTATGAGGTGGTCATGATTTGATTTTTTACAAATTATGAAAAGGGGGTAATCAAAAATGTCTAGCATAGTGTCTAGAACATGGAAATTGTTAGATATCGAACAACTTTGAAATAAGAGGTGTAGTTATGTTCTTTGCCACCTTTATAAATGGGAAAGACATTGAAACTTACAGTTTCAATCCCATGAATATCTATAATAGATAGGCCCAGTTTCTGGTACATCATCAGTGATGTAAGCTTTTACTAAGGTATTACTAAATTATTGTAATGTATTTACTTTCTATGAGGAATGTGCAATATAAAGGAAAATTGGAAAACACAAAGCTAAACCCAAAGAAGTAGGTTACTATTAGTGATAATCCAAGTAAGATTGAGAGTGGGGGAACCAAAAAAGATGCCATGTCTCAATTCAGGCCTTCATATCTATTTCTCCATTCCAGGTGACCCATCTCCCAAGGTCAGTGTAGCTCAGATGAAGTCCAAAGCAGTGCATTGGTTTGGTGTTCTGCTGGATCCTGCTACGGTTTGAATGTGTTGTCCCCAAAGCATGTATTGGAAATTTAATCCCCAATACAACAGTGTTCAGAGGTGGGGCCTAACAGGAAGGTTCAGGTCCTGAGGGCACCACCATCATGAATGGATGCAATGCTAATTATAAAAAGATTTGAGCCTGCAAATTCAGTCTCTTGCTCTTTCTTGCCATGTGGTGTCTTTCACTATGTTATGATGCAGCAAGTAGGCCCTTGATCTTGGACTTCCCAGCCTCCAGAACCAAAAGCCTTTACAGGTTCTTTATAAATTGTCCAGTCTCGGATATTGTGTTATTTTATGTGTTACAGACACATAAAATGGATTAAGATGGGAAAAAATAAAGTCAATTTGCTAGACATCTTTTAAGAACATAATCTTTTAAAAACATAACAGATTATCTCATATGAGCAAGGCCCTTGGTTCAATCCCAAGCACCTCTAAACAAAAACAAAAGCAGATCAAAATAATTTTACAAATCAGAGGAATTCAGAACTTTACTAATCTTATTGGGCTTGGTAGTACATGCCTGTAATCCCAGTGACTTGGGTGGGTGAGGCACAACGATTGAAAGTTCCAGGCCAGCCTCAGCAACT
The DNA here is from genome assembly GCA_020662805.1 of Glaucomys volans. NCBI lineage: Eukaryota > Metazoa > Chordata > Mammalia > Rodentia > Sciuridae > Glaucomys > Glaucomys volans. Next base: position 219,794 of record JAJEJO010003399.1, read on the forward strand.
TAAATCCCTAAGCAACTTAGCACAACCCTGTCTCAAAATAAATAAAAAGGGCTGGGGATGTAGCTCAGTGACAGAACACCCCTGGGTTCAATCCCTGGTACCAATAAAATAACCAACCAAACAAAAACTTTACTAGCTTAAACAAGCTCATTCCAATACCTTAGTTAGTTTCCAAAGACATACTCAGACCCTAGACTAAATTTTTTTTGTTTCATTTTTTTGTTTTGGTCATTCTGTTTTTATTTCCTCCTCACTATAAAGACAGATTATGTCCAATGCAAGGGAGTGAGTGGCAGAAGCAAAGGTTTGCTGGGTCATAAACCCCCACGCTCCCTTCAAAAATATCGCTGACAGTTGCCATTGAGTCAACCTAGAAACCAATTTTTGTCTCATAGACTTATGAATACTGTTCAAACAGCATCTCAATAATACTAGCTTCATCTCTTTTCCTAATACCCCAAATAAACAAGAAGTTAAAAACTGGCAGTCTAAGATCCCAATCTGTCAATAGACATAATTTGTGAAGTATACAGTGTTTTTATTATGTTATTTTTCACAACATAAAAATAAAACAAATATATAAAACTTGTATAAAGTAAAAAGTAGTTGAAATGCATACACTCTTTTTAATACTCAAGTCACAAAAATAGACCAGTACTGGTAACTCAGAAGTCCTACATATCCTCATGACTGCCTATATAGTTTTTGGTTATTATAATTAGGATATAATTTACATACCATAAAATTCACCCTTTTAGAAATTACAATTCAAGGATTCTTAAAATATCTACAGCCAGGCATGATGGCACACACCTGTAATCCCAGTGTTTCAGGAGGATGAGGCAGGAGAATCACAAGTTCAAGACCAGCCTCAGCAAGTTAGCAAGACCCTATCTCAAAAAATAAAAAAGGGCTAGGGATTTGGCTCTGGTTAAGTGTCCCTGGGTTCAATCCCCAGTATTCTTTCCCCCACCAAAAAAACCATATATGTATACACACACACACACACATTCACAAAGTGGTACAACCATCAACACTACCCAATTCCAAAACAACTTCATCATACTACAAAAGAAATTTGTACCCATTTTCAGTCACTCCCCATTGCCCTCAGTCCTTGAAAACCAATAATCCATTTTTCCTACAGATTTGCCTATTCTAGACATTTCATATGGAATCATACCTATGGCCTTTTGTGTCTGCATTCCTGACATACTTAGTATAATATTTTCAAGGTTTGTCCATGTTGTCTTATGAATTAGTACTTTATTCCCTTTATGGCTGAATACTCCATTGTTTGAATATATCATTTTTCTTACTCATTCATCAGTTGTTGTAAATGTGAATTTTTAAAAAAAAATTTTTTTTCCAATACTGAGGATGGAACCAGGAATGCCACTGAACACACCTTTTTTTATTTTGAGAGAATTGTCACTGTTTGATCTGTCGGGAGCAGCAAATAAATCATTGCTTAGAACTCCATAGTCTTGGACAACAGCTTGCCACTTCTGGGACTCTTCCAGCAACCATGCTGAAAGACACACCCATTTGCAGGTGGCCACTGTTAATGGGGAAGATTCCATGCCTGGCATGGAATTTACAGGTCCCATAGCTTTGAATTCTGATGCCTGCTGCCCTGGGGTAGAAGAAACATGGTTCACTCAATTGCCTTGAGGCACCTGCTGCCCCTCAAGTAGATAAGCCACCATTACGCTTTTTGTTTATCTTGAAGTTTTTCTCTTACAATAAATCCCTTTGATGTGCTTCCCTCCAAGTAAAAGATGGTAGGCTTTTCTTCTTTGTTAGAGAGATCAGGCATTGAAGGTCTGATCTGCCTACCAGGCTCCCACCATTAAACTATTTTCGTGTTTTTGTCTATATTTCTAAATATTTCTTCAGACCTTTAATTTTCTCAGTCAGTTCACACCTCCATTTGGCTTACTGATCCCTTGCTTGCAGGACACTGAAACACTGATCATTCTGGTAGTTCCCTAGAAGGCCCCACTTGCATGTCTGTCTTTATTTGACCACCACAAGTCCAGAACTTGAAGATATCTTTAAGCTTATTAAGACTTTAGCTGCTATTTTCAGAAGTCACATTAGGGAACATGATGGTTCAAAAATCAAAGTACCACCAGACATGGTAGTGCATGCCTGTAATCCTACTAGCTCTGGAGGCTGAGACAGGAGGATTGCAGGTTGGAAGCCAGCCTTAGCAACTTAGGCTATAAGCAACCTAGTGAGACCCTGGCTCAAAATAAAAATTTAAAAGAGCTGGGGATGTCGCTCAGTGGTTAAATGCCCTTGGGTTCAATCCCTGGTACAAAAAACAAAACAAAAACAAAAACAAAGTACCAAGCCGGGTGCCATGGCACACCTATAATCCCAGCAACTCAGGAGACTGAAGCAAGAGGATCACAAATTCAAAGCCAAAGCCAGCAACTTAGTGAGACCCTGACTCAAAAAATAAGGCTAGGAATGTTGCTCAGTGGTTTAAGCATCCCTGGGTTCAAATCCTGGTACTAAAAAAAAAAGAAAAGAAATCAAAGTAACAACTGAACAGGGAACTGCTGAAATGAAAAGGAATTAAGATACAGTTCAGATTAAAGGTCAAAGAAACCATAACCTGGGTCTCACTAACTGACAAGAAGACTGTGTCCAACACTAGTGGTGGGGAGGAAGCTTTAAAAAGAACAAAAATTTATGATTAAGGTCCTGGAGAAAGAAACTTTGAATATTCAGTCCTTGTGGTAACTTGTTTCTTACTGGAATTCGTAAACTGGTTTATCTATTAAGATCTTTACATTGCAAGCAACAGAAACCTGTTCTGCCTAATTTAGCAGAAAAACAAAATAATTAAATTTGGGTCATTCCCAGAATCTCTGGATTTTTGGTTTTTGTTTTTGCAGTATTGAGGCTTGAACCAAGAGCCTTGCACATACACACTAGGCACATCTTCTGCCACTGAGCTACACTCCCAACCCTATTCCCAGAATCTTAAAGAATGTAAATCTGAGTCAGGTGCAGTGGCACTTTTCTGAAATTCCAGCTCCTCAGGAGTCTAAGGCAGGAGGAGTTGCAAATTCAAACCCAGCCTGGACAATTTAGCAAGACCCTATCTCAAAAATAAAATAAGCCACGCTGGACATGGTGGCACACACCTGTAATCCCAGTGACTGGAGAGGCTGAGGCAGGCGGATCACGAGTTCAAACCCAGCCTCAGCAATTTAGCAAGGCCTTGAGCAAATCAGTGAGACTCTGTCTCTAATAAAAATTTTTTAAAAAGGGTTAGAGATGTGACTTGGTGGTTAAGTACCCCTTGGGTTCAATTCCTAGTACAAAAAAAAAAAACAAAAAGCCAGGCACAAACTCAGTGGTAAAGTGCTTGTCAAAATGCATAAAGCCCTAGGTTCAATCCCCAGCTCTGAAACAAACAAAGCCAGCCATGAGAAGAATCCCCCTGTAATCCCAAACACTGAGGAGGCTGAGGCAGGAGGATCACAAGTTTGAGGCCAGTCTCAGCAATTTAGCAAGATCTTGTCTCACAAGAAAAAATAAAAAGGGCTATGGATGAAGCTCAGTAATAGAGCATCCCTGGGCTCAATCCCTAGTACTACAATTAATTAATTGTAGTACTGTTAATTAATTGTAAGACTGGTATGGTGGCACACACCTGTAATCCTAGCTACTTGAAAGCCTGAGGTAAGAGGATCAAAAGTTTGAGGCCAGCCTTGGGAACTTAGGAAGACACCATCTCAAAATTAAAAATAAACAGGTCTGGGGATGTAAAATCAGTAGGAAAGTACCTCTGGGTTCAATCCCCAGTACTGCAATAATAATTATTATAATAATAAATAAAAAATAAAAAGGAACAGGGATTTAGCTCAGTGGCAGAACCACATTCCTGTGTTCAAGTCCCAATACTGCTAAGTAAATAAAATCTAAGTCTGTTTAAATGGCCACTGCCAGATATAAGGATCCCCACTCCTCCAACAACCAAACACCACACTGCTGAATGGTCCAGTGAAGGCACTATTCCTGCTGTGGCCTCCACTACCAGGGAAAGGAGAAAGAATTCTTTGCTGATCTTTATTCTTGAATTTCAAATTAAATATTCCTTCTGTTGGTGGAGCCTAGGTCAAGTGGCTACAGCCTCGGCTTCAATGAAAACAAGGTGGAATGTGGGGAAGTAAGAATAAGAGGCAGGAGAGGGTCAAATGATGGAGGATCTACTCTGTTGGTTGGTAAGTGTGGAACAAATACCACTAGTGGTTGGAAGACAAGCACCTAAATATAAAAACATTCAAATTCAAATGTGCTAGTGTAAATCTTGAGAGTTCATAGTTTATTATAGGAGCAGGCTATGTTTTAATTTAAAGGTATGAAGCTTTAAAGCCAATATTAAGAAAAACACTGCCAGGCATGGTGGTGCACACCTGTAATCCCAGCGGCTTGGGAGGCTGAGGCAGGAGGATGGAGAGTTCAAAGCCAGCCTCAGCAACTTAGCAAGGCCCTAAGCAACTCAGTGAGACCCTGTGTCTAAATAAATATAAAAAAGGGTTGGGGATGTGGCTCAGTGGTTAAGCACCCCTGGGTTAAATCCCTGGTACAAAAAAAAAAAAAAGAAAAAGAAAAAAAGCACTAAAATAAATGACACAAGCAGATACAATACAGATATGGCAAATTAGCACAGATGGTATATGAATGACAGGCCTGAGAAGCATGGCCACATTTAAAAGAAAGCCATGGGGCTGGCAATGTAGCTCAGCCTAGCATGCACGAGGCCCTGTGTTGAATTCCCAGCTCTGGGGGAAAAAGAAAAGAAAGCAAGTCAGCTAGCCAGAGGAAGAATACAGTCAGATTAGCATTTTAGAAATACCACTCTGGAGCTGCTGCACACAGGCAGATTCCTTTGGTGGGTCCTATTGGTGAACCCCAGGCCCAGGCCATGGAGGGGGATGCTGCTGCTGCTGCCCTCTACCAAGCAACCTGTCCTCCCATGGGAGGCCTGTGTTCTACAGCAGCTGCTATTGAAAATATCTGGAAGTTCTGTAAATACATCAAAACCCACAACCAGTACCCTTTGGAAGAGTGTTATGCTGTCTTCATATCAAATGAGAGGAAGATGATACCTATCTGGAAACCACAGGTAAGACCTGGAAATAGACCTGTGATCTGGGAAATTTAGAGTAATACATGCAGATTCCTCTCTGAAGAACGTCAATTCCAACTGATCTCACATGAAAGGCTCCAGTGGAAACTGGAGAGAGCCTCCTCCACCATAGCCCTGCACTGAAACTGGAGACTCCAAAATGAACTTGAATGATTTCATCGCATGGATCCAAAAGGGATGGGGCTCTATCTACACACTGTCTGAATTTGTACATCAGTTTAGCAGCAACTACTGAATCTGACATCAGGATGTGGAACTACACAGAAATTCTAGAACATGAGCAAGCCATTCTTTCAGTTAGGACAGCAAACATTATGGTACAGTTGGCATGGAGTTACACTTTTCTCCTGATTCAAGATTCAATTGAGTGGAAACATGAGTGAACAAAAATATCAATGAACTAAATAAAACCTTTTTTGGGCTGGGGCTGTAGCTTGATGGTAGAACACGTGCTTAGCATATGTGAGACCTGGGCTTGATCCCCAGCACCACAAAAATATAAAACAAAATGCAGTCTTTCTTTTCAATATGTCAGGGTGAAACTCAGTGCAGCATGTAATTGCTAGGCTATTCCTGTGGTTCATTTGCTAAAACATGTGATGACTTATATGGGTGGCAGCTCTTGTTAAGACAGAGGTATGGACTTAGAGCCAGCTCTGTTTGTCTGTTCTGGATATTTCCTGTCTCTTTAGCTACACTGTAAGCATGTTGTGGGCAGGACCATGCTTTGTGGCTCTGTCGAACTCTGATGCCTATAAAAGGTGCCCATAAAATATTTCTAGGGAAAGAGCTGCTGTCTAGGAAGAGATAATACTGTGAGCTGAATCAACAATAAGTATTAGTCTTTTTGGACTATGATGTTGTTAAAAAAGGTTGAAGTTCTATTAGGCTGAGTGATATTTGGCCTATTTGTAAATGGTTTTAAATAAAATAGATTTAAAACTAGTTTTATTTTGAAGATTTTGTGTTGCTCTTGATGATCCAGAACACCTAAGTCTTAATCACAGATGAGAACCACTGCTTTAAAACACAGCACATCTACCTTCTTGAAGACACCTTGAAAATGTGGCTTATAAAATTCCAAATAAAAGGTATTTAGCATTAAACTGGAAAAAAAAGAAAGAAAAGAAATATCCCTCTGGTAGCACGAAAGAGGTTAAACTGATGAAGGGAAAAAGAGGACATGAGACACCATTTGAAAGTCACCAGGTGTGAGAAGAGGAACAAAACTTGAGCAGTGTCATTATGGAGGAGGTATCTAATCATTTAGGAGATAAGATCAACAAGATGAGGTGGTCAAGAGATATAAGAAAGGGAAGGACAAGAGAATTGTGATGGTCTTTGAATTGACTTAAGTACTAGATAATGGTGATAGTGTGAAACAGAAAATGACAGGACAGCAGGAGAGGTAGATTTGAGAGAGAAGATTAAATGAACTTTTTTTTTTTTTTTTTTTTTTTTTTTGTGGTGCTGCAGATTAAACCCAGGGCCTTGTGCTTGACAGGCAAGCACTCTACCAACTGAGCTGGTTTCCCCAGCCCTAAAATGAACTTTTTTTTTTTTTTTAAAAATCTTTATTAGTTGTTGATGAATCTGTATTTATTTGTATGTGGTGCTGAGAATCAAACCCAGGGCCTCACACATGCTAGGCAAGTGCTCTACCACTAAGCCACAACCCCAGCCCCTAACATGAACTTTTAACATGATGGCTTTGACATACCCATTTAATAGTGAACTACTTAGAACAAAGGTGAAGGAGTGAACTTGGCTTTCTAAAGGAAGGTCAGAGTTGTTAAGAGTAAGTGGGGAGTCAATGAGATTGGTCACACAGGGCATTCATCAGAAAATGGTAGGAGTAACACTGGGGACCTCAACATGAGGGTTAGGAAGAATATCCCCCCACAACTTGATGCAGAAAGGAGGCCAGGAGAAAGGAGTATTGGCTTTCAGAGGAAAATATTTAGGAACAAAGAAGTCAGCTGGGTGATAAGAAATAAAGCAAAATAAACACTGACAAATCTGAGCTTTCTCCATGTAGTTTTGAGGCAGAAGAAAGGATTAAAATGGACAGGCAGAAAACTTGGGTTCCTTCAAGGTCAGGTCTCTGTTCAGCAGGGCTGACACAAACACAGCCTCTTCCAGGTCAGGCTGACTCCTATGTAAGCAGAAAAAACTTATAATGCACCCTCACCAAAACAAGGGGGCGGGGCTGGGGTTGTGGCTCAGTGGCAGAGCACTTGCCTAGCACCCTAGCGCCTAGCATCCTAGCACGTGTGGGGCCCTGGGTTGGATCCTCAACACCACATAAAAATAAAGGTATTGTGTCCACCTACAACTAAAAATTAAAAAAAAATAAAATAAAAAAAACAAGGGGGCATAGTAGCATGATTGGACCACAGAGGACATGAAGAGCTCATGGACACTGAGTGCCCTTCCCAGGGTTGGGTAGGAGGCTAACTTCTTTAACCCTGTAGATGCATATGAACCCCTAGACAACAGCTATTCTTTAATATACTCTCTTGGGACTCTTAGCCTTTGGGAGTTCTGTTTTCTTTTATTCTAATAAATTCTGTTACTTTGCTCTCACCCTTGTGTTCATGGATTTCATTGTTCAGATTCATGAAATTTGTTCCATGCCAATTTCAGAGAAATGGCAGGAAGGAAGCCAGGCGAAAGCATCACCATCATGCAACTAAACCTGTGACTCCTAAAGTTCTTTACCAACCATTGGAGGCAAATACAGATGCCTGAACTCACTTATCAATCTGTCCCAAATGAACAGCTCTCTTACTGAAGATTCTTATGTTTAAACAACTATCTCAGGTACTCTTATCAGCAGTTCTTGTGGAAGCAAACCAGATTCTTGGTTCTCAACTGGTCTCAACCAAAGAGATTCTGTTCTATCTATTGGAGTGTCAAGTAGATTAGGAAGAATGTCTAATTAGCTTGATTGAGAGGAACTAGAATAACTCATAGATGACTTTCTGAACTCCAGGAACTGTGGCTTGGTCAGAAGCAAGCTCATTTGAACAGCTTTCTCAGTGACCCGTCACTTTTTCAGTAGCACACAGCTGGGTCAAATTACCATAATTAAAAAGACAGAGACCTATAGCATTAATCTTGGCTTACAGCTATCTTTGCCCACAGGACATTCATTCTACTTCTAATGAGAAAAAGACAAACTGCTGTGGATATCAGAGCTAACTAGAATCAGGAGCAGATGGACTGCCTCTGAGCTTTGCCAGAGTCATCTCTCTTCATTTCTAGGCCCTCTTAATGTACTAAAATAAATAGCTACATACAAGAAACACCATGTCGAAACACCATGTCCTTACTGAGCCCAGAGAAATGGAAAAACAAGTCCAGACACTAAGTCAAATACATTCACACCCAAGAAAACAGGAAGTATATTTGACACCACAGCAACACAGCAGAGCAGTGACATCAGATCAAAAGGCAAGAACAAAGGAATTCAGGAAAATTACCTTCTGCAGGCTTCCCCTGCCCCCTACTCATGACTTGAAATTTGACCCATGCTAATTGGAAAGTGCTGGAAGGTCATAAGTTATTTTGGTACTGTTAAGGAACAGAGCAAATGAAACTTCTCATGGTACTTTTCTCCAACATATTCAGGAGATTAGCCAAAACCACGTGCTAGAAATCTGCTGAGTGCCACAATCTTATTAATATGCAATGAGATTCTATTTTGGATAGCTAGTGATACTGGCCTACCAGTCAGCAGCTGGGTAATATAGTTATATAACTAAAAATATTTTAAAAAAATTAAAAGGAAGGCAAAATAAACTGAAGCTTTACTATTACTTTAGATCGGAAGTTTAAAGGGGAAGAAGTAGCAGAGGGAATAGTATTTCTCCCCCCGGCTGGAGTGGAAAACTACCAAGAGATGGGACAGAAAAGGAAATCTATAAATGAAGAAGACTATTACAATTCTTTAGAGAGAAGCCACTTCTCTCTAAAGAGGCTTAACCTGTTCTGGTCAGGGTCTCTTGAAGACAGGACCTAGAGACAATACAGTCATTTGAGCAATGCCTGGCCCAGTTTGTCAGATGGGCTGCAGAGATTTATCCAGTATTTAAAAATAGTGATTACCAGAGATTGTTGTCTTCAGAGTAAATTGATTCTTTTGAAAAGGCAGAGTGTATACAAGCTATTTTAAGGGGTAGTATCGTCATTAATAAGCAGGAATAAAAACCTCCTCCCAAGCCAGGCACAGTGGCATATGCATGTATCCCAATGACTCAGTAGGCTGAAGCAGGAGGACTGAAGGTTCAAAGCCAATCTCAAAAACTTATTGAGACTCTGTCTTAAAATAAAAAATAAAAAGGGGCTAGGGATGTAGCTCAGTGATAAAATACTCTGGGTTCAATCCCCCGCACCAAAAATAAACAAATAAAACCAAAAACTTCCTCCCATTAGATACCTGTGACACATTAAAAGACCAGGGCTGGGGGTATAGCTCAATGGTAGAGCACTTGCCTAGGGACTTGAGTTCCTGAGTTGGATCCCTAGGACTGCAAAAAAATAAATAAATAAAAATACCAAATCTTAGTAGTTTATCTTTCACTCTGTAGTGAACTTGGGGAGTTATTAAAATGACTAGGAAGGAGACACTACTGAAGAAGGAACTGCAATTATTGAACAGAGAATTTTGAATATTCAATCTCAGTCATCATATCCATATAAAGATGGAGGCATATGAAGGACACCTCAACTTTAGATGATTTCAGTGACTTCATTATTCCTGTGGTTTTGGGAAGGAGATGACTGATCCCTGAAATAGACTTACCAGTGGAGATTTTAGAGGAAAAGTAGGGAGCAGATTTGTAGTCCACCTAGATTCTGTGATCCTAGCTCCTGATCGCCCTGCTGCCACACATTTGGAATTTACAGCACCAGAAAAGATATGTAAATGGAGGAAATGGCCTTGAGTAGCAGCCAGAAACATTTGGGTTAGATATAAGGAAGAACCTTCCTATCCATAAAGTTACTGAAAGTTGGTACCCTGTTACTAAAAGATGCCATTACTATACAAATGGCATTTATCTTTGGATAAGATTTACTTCTGGTTCTAAAAATTTAAAGTACTGTCCTAATTATAAGACTGCAACTTTTAAAAATGGATACTTGAGGGGTTTGTAAAAATGCCTATATCTGTCAGGCATGGTGGTGCACTCCTATCATCCCACCTACATAGGAGGCTGAAGCAGGAGGATTGCAAGTTTGAGGCCATCCTGGGCAACTTAGCAAGACCCTGTCTCAAAGTTGAAAACAAAACAAAAACAAAAAAAACCTCTGGGGACTTAACTCAGTGGTAGAGCACCCCCTAGGTTCAATCCCCAGTACGACATGGTGAAAAGAAACAAAAAAAAAAAAAAAAAAAAAAAAAAGAAAAGAAAGAAAGAAAAATACACATATCTGGGTCCTACCTCAGACCCAATGAACCAGACTCTTCCATGGAGGAGCCTAGGAATCTATATGTATAGACATATATATTTATATATATGTTTGAGAGGCAAGCACTCTACCAACTGAGCTATATCCCCAGCTGGAACCTATATTTTTAACAAGTAACCCAGGTAATTTTCTAAACAGGTGTGTTTGAAAAACACAGACGTAAGCCCTGCTTACAGTAATACAAAGCCATTAGCCCCAGAGAGGAAATGAATTTTAAAAGAGGAAACTGTTGAGACTGATGATTCATAAGTACCTCAAGACTGAGTTATGAAAGTTAGAATTTTAGGAGGAAATGCTGGGTACAGTTAAAACTCAAGCAAGGCCAAGCATGATGGTGCATGCCTGTAATCCCAGCAATTCAGGAGTTGTGGTAGGAGGATCACAAGTTCAAAGCCAGCCTCAGCAACTTAGCAAGGCCCTAAGCAACTTAATGACACCCTGTCTCAAAATAAAAAACAAAAAGGAATGGGGATGTAGCTCAGTGGTAAAGCACCCCTGAGATAATTTCCCAGTACCAAAAAATAAAAAAAGCTGGAGAAAGCATTCTCAGTACCCTGATACATGCATTAGCAGCTTGTCCCAGGCCCAGGCTCACTTCACCCCTCAACTTCCACACCTTCTCGTTTTGGCAACTTTTTCTGAAGATTCCTTGATAGATTTTAAACTGCAGATGTAATCCAAAGAACAGGAGATAGATGTGGCAGACTGTTCCCAAGTACAAGGCTGACACTGTAGGCCCTTGATATAAGAGATAAGACTCCAAGCCTGACACAGTGGCACACACCTGAAATCCAAGGAACTCAGAAGACCAAGGCAAGAGGATCACAAGTTCCAGGCCAGCCTCAGCAACTTAGGGAAAAAAGCCCTATCTCAAAAAATTAAAAAGGGCTGGGATGTAGCTCAGTGGTACAGCAACCCTGGCTTCAATCTCTAGTACCACAAAAGAGAGAAAGAGAGAGAGGACTCCAAAGTGGTCCATATCAGTCCTGTACAAACATAAAATCCAGCCACTTACCCAAATCAGAGAGTCTTTTCAGCAAGCCAGCTTCTCTAACAGCAGCTGGACCATATTCCACTCCTTTTCTTTTCTGTGAATCACACAAATTACACAGTTAGATGGAAGGAAAGCTGGGGGCAACACACACACACACACACACACTTTAGTTCACAAAAAATACAGAACTCTTCAATACTACACTTGGTTCCCAATAGTCTCCGAAAACCTGACACAGCATCAGTCCTTCCATCTATTACTTCCACCAATGATGTCTGGTCATCTAACCTGTACACGGAAGGCGAGGGAAACAGTCATTCCTGGAAGTAAATCAACCTTCCGAGTCCCTCCTGCCAGAAAATCAGCAGAGTCCAAAACAGGGGAGGGGCTGAGCCAGGTTAGGTATGTGTGGCTGTGTGGCTGGCTGGGGCCAGGGACCGGGCCACTAGTGAGTGAGCCCTCCACGACTGCAGGTTTCTTTCATTGAAGAGAGAACAAAACAGCCCCTCCTGTTGTCCCGCACCAGGAGAAAACAGTGCCAATCTCTTTCCCAGTTAATGCTTTCTGGAAGAATGGATCCTCGTCTTAATTCTCAGTCGCTCTCTGCACCTCCCCGCCGTCGATTTTCCACGGGGCTTTGTGGCGGGTTTCGCCCTCCTCGGCCCCTCCCTGGACCTCTTCCTCCTTTCCTCCCTCCATCACCCCAGGCTGGGGCTCCCGTTCTCTCACTCTTTCTGGGGAGGCCGCAGAAGCCCGCCCTCCGGCTGCCCACGGGCCTCGCACCCCCCAGCGTGACCTCCATCCCCGTTGTCTCCCTCGCTCGCTCTTCATCTCTGTCCCGGGAAATCCCACGTGTTCTCCCGCTGCCCAATCGCGGGAAACCGCCGGCTCTCGCCCTCGCCGTTGCCCCATCCTCGCCTCGCCTCCTGGTCCCCAGTACCCACCGCCGCTTTCCCCAGGTTCTGGGAAATCCTGCCCCATGGTGTCGGGTCCCAGCTCTCACCTGTCCCTGCGAGAAAGGGGCTCCTATCACAGCCACAGAGTGGACGGATTTCCTCAAGACAGAATGCACTTGCGTCCGAAGAAGACGCGAAAAGCTGCTCCTCAAGGACATGATCGGCAGCGTCGGGATGGCCAAGAGAGAAGTATCTCGGTGCTGCTTGCGGCCTCGAGTGAGTGCCACCGCCCGCCGCTGCGCTTACCTATTGGCGCCAGCCGGGCCGCGCCGCCCCGTGACGTCACCGCCACCTAGGCCCCGCCCCGGCCACGCCGCTCGCGCCCCCAACCAGCCCCCGGCACACCTTCCCCTTATGCCCCGCCCACTGCTCCTCCGGGCCGGCGGCACGCCTACGATGACATCATTCCACCCTGGAGGTCGCTGTTTCGCCAGGGACACGCCCCTACTGCCGACGCCACGAAGTCAGGCAGTAACAAGGGCCGGCCAACAAAAGCGCGGTGACAGACAGATGTATCCTTTCATGGGAAGTGGCCAGCCCTCCCTAAATTCATGAGCTCGGTGAATTTACGAACCGACAGTTTCTAGGATCGCTGCTCCTCATACAAATGCACGCTCGGCAGATGCTAACTCTACCCCAGGGTTGACTGGGCTGTACTGTCCCGGGGGGTCTGATTGGACCCCACATGATTGGCTGCTCTAGACAAAGCCAGCATCCATCTGCTTTGTTCCATCTCGAAGCTCAAAGTCCTGGAATCACACCACCTTTAGGCATACAAGACTGGAAGTTCAGATATAGATTAAAGCCCTCTGGCTCTGGCATGTTAACATTCACTTACCTATGGAGAGGTTAGAATTTACCAATTACCTTCTAGGTGTTTTCAACTCGTTACCTAAATAACGGGAGCACTAGTTATTAAAACCCAAATATACCAACGTATTTGAACCATTTCTAAAGTTGAGGGAGGCTAAAGAGCTGAAAATATTGTGACTAGAATTTTAATAGCTAATAGCAGTTTTTTAATAATGACCAACCTAAATTCTAAGAACTTTAGGCCTCCGACAATTCTATAAAAAAGGGACTTTCTCGGACTAAAGCCGAGAAAACAGGATCACAGAAGATAAATAACTATCCCTAGGTCAAATCGCTTTTATTTTTATTTTATTTTTTGGTACTGGGGATTGAACTCAGGGGCACTCGGCCACTGAGCCACATCCCCAGCCCTATTTTGTATTTTATTTAGAGACAGGGTCTCACTGAGTTGTTTAGGGCCTCGCTAAGTTGCTGAGGCTGGCTTTGAACTCGCCATCCTCCTGCCTCAGCCTCCCAAGTGCTGGGATTACAGGCGTGCGCCACCGCGCCCGGGCTCCACATTACTTTTAAATGGCAGAGCTAACCCCAATTTCACCTTTCTTCGATATGCCACCATGGCGTGCAGGAATCTAGACCTTATTCCTACTAAAGTAAACTTTTACATAAACATCTTAGGTTTATTTCACCTGATGCCTATTTACATGCTGCTCTCAAAAATATTGCAAAAGTCTCCATGGCAACTCCTATGAACCTTGGTATAAAACAGGTTATTTTTAGAGGATACCGGTACACTTGTCTCCCTCTGCTGGTTAAACAAAGTCTTCCTCGAAATCAGCATAGTAGTATTACTGTAAGGTAACTGTGTCTCTCTCTCTCTGGATGGATGGATAGATAGATAGATAGATAGATAGATAGATAGATAGATAGATAGATAGATAGATAGATAGATAGACAGACTATACATATATATACATATATATATGTATATATATAAATCTTTCCGTTCCACGATTGAACTCAGAGGAGCTTAATCACTGAGCCACATCCCTAGCCCCCAGGGTCTCGCTAAATTGCTCAGGGCCTTGCCAACTTGCTGAGGCTGGCTTTGAACTTCGAATTCTCCTGCCTCAGCCTCCTGAGCCACTGGGATGTTACAGGTGTGGGCTGCCACAGTGGGGAAGGTAGGGGTTCTCTAAGTGAGGTCCCAGTCCAGCAGCATGAACATCATCTGGATACTTGTTAGAAATGAAATTTTATTGGATCCTCCCCCCAAATTTACTAAATCAGTAACTGGTGTCAGGGCATCAGCAATCAGTGTTTTAACAAGCCCTCTCAGAGTGGGTTAGGAGTACAGTCAAGGATTCACAGTTTCTGCAATGTCACAATTACTCAGTTCATTAGAGGTATCTAGGTACTTTTTTCTTGCCCATCACCACATCCATTTTTTTTCTTTTTACTGTTTTCTAAAGTTGATACTGGTATGGATTGCCTCTGCCCCACTGGGCTTCTACAAAAACCTCACTATCCTTGATCACCATCTGTAGATCACTAGATAGACCTTTCCAAAAAATGATATGATTTCTACATGTCATTTTCAGTGGTTTTCCACTACCTATAGTTTAGTCAGAGGTAAATTACTAGTCACACACTTAAAAGTGAACAGCAGACTAGGTAATATTCTACTGTGTGGGCAGAAAATGTGGTTACCTTTCATTAACCATCATAAGGGTCACAGAGGAGACTTCTATAACCAAAGGAAGATCTACAAGAGAGGCTTATCAAGGTCATTTATCCAAGTTTTACATGAGATGTGAGCCTTCAGAAAAAAAGACCCAAGAAAAGTGTCTGTTATTTAATGTTTATGTTTGATGAGGAATGGACAGGTATGTAGAAATGTGATTGGACAAAAGGGGAGGATCTAATGGAATAGGGGGAGACCAGCAAGGCTTGTCTGTGTGACATTCTTTCCTCCCAAGTATGGGATAGGACCCCTCTGGAAGGAAGGTTTTCAAGGGAGAAGAGAGAGAGTGAGGCTTCTGGGTTTTATGGCTCCTTTGGGGGAAAGGAGTTCTAGTCTTTAAGGCCTGCCTTGGCGAAGAGGAATTCTGATTTCTATAACACATCTCAGAAGAAAAAGTGGGGGCAGGAGACAAGGAGGGCAGGAGGGCAGGAGGGCAGAGAGAAACTGCTCTAAGACCTCTCCAATGTCCTTTCAAAGTACTCAGCAATCAGAAGGCTGAAGCAGGAGGATCCAAGCTCAAGGCCTGCCTCAGCAACTCAGTGAGACCCTGTCTCAAAATAAAAGGCAGGGAGTACAGCTCAGTGGCAGAATGCTCCTGAGTTCAATCCTGAGTACTGAAAACAAACAAAAATACTCAGAGAGCCAAAATACCATACTTTAGGGTATGGTGTTCAGAGTTACAACATTGTTATCCCTTAAAATTCAAATTGTTATTTATTACTTAAATATATATATTTTCCTGTACTGGGAATCAAACCTAGGGCCTCAAGCAAGCTAGGCAAGCACTCTACCACTAAGCTACATCCCTCATCATTTTATTTTATTTTATTTTATTTTATTTTATTTTATTTTACTTTACTTTATTTTATTTTATTTCATTATTTTATTTTGAGACAGGGTCTCATTAAATTGCTAAGGCTGCCTTGAATTTGCAATCCTCCTGCCTAAACCTCCCAAGTAGCTGGGATGACAGGTGTGCACCATCACACCCAGCTAGGTTTATAATTAATCTCTAGATCTGCCAAAGGACAAAATTAAGACTTTGTTTAAAGATCTTAATTGGCTGGATTTTTTATTTGAGAAACAGGCAACAGTTTATTCTACTAAATAGAATAAATATTCTGATGGCCTGAGCAAAAGTGGCTGGTTTTATAGACAGGAAGGATTGAAGAAAGCAGAAACAAAAGAATAAAAAGTGAATTGATCATTTCACAGTTACTTTCCTTCTAAGGTGGTGTCAGGGAGATAGAACAATAGAAAAATAACTGCTTAACATTAAATTACAACAGCCTCCTATAATTTTTATTTAACAAACTCCAAAGTTCAAAATTACTACTCTGGGCCGGGTGTGGTGGTGCACGCCTGTAATCCAAGCGACTTGGGAGGCTGAGTCAGGAGGATCGAGAGTTCAAAGCCAGCCTCAGCAACTTAGCGAGGCCCTAAGCAACTCAGTGAGACCCTGTCTCTAAACAAAATACAAAATAGGGCTGGGGATGTGGCTCAGTGGCCAAGTGTCCCTGAGTTCAATCCCTGGTTCCAAAAAAAAAAAAAATTACTACTCTGCTTTATTTTAAGATATATATTTAATTGAAAGATTAATTTTTAAAAATAAAATTCTGGCTAGGCACAGTGGCACATGCCTATAATCCTAGCAGCTAGGGAGGCTGAGACCAGAGGATCACAAGTCACCACCAGCCACAGCATCTTAGTGAGACCCTGTCTTAAAATAAAAAGTAAGAAGGGCTGGTGATGTGGCCTAGTGGTTAAGCACCCCTGGGTTCAATCCTTGATATCAAAAAAAAGGACTAAACTGCAAATTCTCAAAGGCAGCAGAGGGACCATGGCTCTTTCTGATCACCATTGTATCTCTTCCTAAGTACCGCACTTGGCACATAGCAGGAGCTAGGTAAATAATAAACAAGACTGCCAAGTTCTTATAAAGTTCTTAGTCATAGTCCTTGGACTATGGCTTTCTTATGATAAATGGAAGTCTCAAAGATTTCTTTCTGGACTTCTTTTATATATCACCAATTACTCCTTTAGAGACTGTCTTTAATTTTTAAAATGTATCCATTCATTCTCTCACTGAGCACCTAGTGTATGCAACTAATTGTTCTATGCATTATTGATGGAGAAGTCAAATACTACCTCCTTATTCATTGTACTGGCATTCTAGTGGAGAAGAGAGTCAAGCAAGTAACTCCAGATTATAGTAAATGCTGCAGAAAAACACAGTGGAATTTGGGGACAGGAGGTGCTGTTTTCGAGAGGGAGGTCAAGAAAGGCCTCTCTGACGTTTGAGCTGGAGACTTGAGTGAGGAGGAGCCAGCTATAAGATGTTCTAGGGGGGCTAGAGTCATGGCTCAGTGGTAGAGCACTTGCCTGCCTAGCATGTGTGAGGCACTGGGTTCGATTCTCAGCACAACATATAAATAAATAAAGTTCATTGACAACCAAAAAATATTTAAAAAAAAAAAAAGATGTTCTAGGAAAAGAGCCTTTCTAGGCTAAGGGATCATCAAGATCAAAAGCCCTTCAAGGGAAATGCATTGTGGGCCAGGGGAAGAGCAAGAATGACAGTGTAACCCAGCTGTGCAGAGCAAAGCAGGTACCGTGAAAGGAGTCAGATTTGGCAAGGGCCAAATCACAGAGAAATTTTTTTTACCCAAAGGCAAGAAAGTAATTGGTCTGAAGCAGGATTAGGAAATTGTTTTAGCTTTTTGGCTGCTGTGACTAAATGACCTGACCAGCACTGTAGAAGAGGAAAAGTTTATTTGAGGGCTTATGGTTTCAGAGGTCTTAGTTCATAGAAGGCCGGCTCCATTCCTCAGGGCTCAAGGTGAGGCTGAACATCATGTTGGGAGAGAGAAGCAACTCACATCACAGAAAATTAGGAAGGAGAGGGAGAGAGAGGAAGGGGAGAGGGGACGGGGGAGGAGGAGGGGAAGGGAAACTCTACTCTCCAAATACAAAATGTATATCCCAAAACCATGCCCCAATTCCAATCTCCTCCAGCCACATCCTACCACTTCAATTAATCCCAGCAGGGATTAATTCACTGTTTGGGTTAGGACTTTTACAACCCAATCATTTCTCCTCTGAACCTTCCTGCATTGTCTCACATGTGAGCTTTTAAGGGACATCTCACATCCAAACCATAACAGAAGTTGAGAAATTTTGGTCCCTTCTTTCTTGTTCCCTCATACTGGGGATGGGGAAAATTAACGTAACCCTAGGATAGGGTTAAGGTAAATGCTATCTATGGTCTGAATCTTTGTGTCACCCCCAAAATTCATACTTTGAAAACTAACCCTTGAGGGATGGTTTTAGGAGATGGGGCCTTTCTGAGGTGATTAAGTCATGAGGGTGGAACCTTCATAATGGGCTTAGTTTCTGTGATAATATGAAATACAAGCATATACATTTTGGTTTTCTTTCCTGGTTCATGGCTCCTATAACCCTTGTAATTTCCTAAGTGACTACAGCTATAAGAGTATCTTTTGTTAAAATATTTGGTTTTTATCCTTGGTTCCTGATATGGGTTACCAGACCCATCCAGCTCCACTGCAGGGGAATTAAGTCAAGACACAGGTGTTGAGGCAAGGAAGGACACTTTATTTAAAAAACCAGCTAGATGCTAGGTGCAGTGGCATACACCTATAAT
Organism: Glaucomys volans; assembly: GCA_020662805.1. Classification (NCBI taxonomy): domain Eukaryota; kingdom Metazoa; phylum Chordata; class Mammalia; order Rodentia; family Sciuridae; genus Glaucomys; species Glaucomys volans. The sequence continues at coordinate 238,610 of JAJEJO010003399.1, forward strand.
CCCCAGAGCTCAGGAGACTAAGGCAAGAGGACTGCAAGTTCAAAGACACCCTCAATAATTTAGCGAGGCCCTGTTCAACTCAGTAAGACCCTATCTCAAATAAATAAATAAATAAATAAATAAATAAATAAATAAATAAATAAATAAAAACAGGACTGGGGCCCGGCATGGTGGTGCACACCTGTAATCCAAGCGACTTGGGAGGCTGAGTCAGGAGGATCGCAAGTTCAAAGCCAGCCTCAGCAACTTAGCAAGTCCCTTAGCAACTCAGTGAGACCCTGTCTCTAAATAAAATACAAAATAAGGCTGGGGATGTGGCTCAGTGGCCGAGTGTCCCTGAGTTCAATCCCTGGTTCAAAAAAAAAAAAAAAAAACAGGACTGGGGATGTGTCTCAGTGGTTAAGTGCCCCTAGGTTCAATCCCTGCTGCCAGAAATAACAAATAAATAAATAAAAACAGATGAGAAGATAGGAGACTCTTGTCACAAAGCTCATGATCATATTGATCCATTGATAGGTGTTCCTAGACTGGGGGGGGGCAGGTGGGTTAAATGATTCACATCTGATTTTTATCACTTGGTCATGAATTGAATTTCAGTTCTGCACATCTGAGAACAACATCTTTATTTCCTCTAACTATTCTTGTCACTGATTAGTTTGCCCAGAAGTAGTTACACATTACCCAAAGGACAAGCTAGAAGGAGTAGCTGCCCTGAGGCCCTCTTGCTGATTGCCAAACTCACAGTAATGCACAAAAACATCTTTAATGCTAGGCTTGAATTCCCTACTGTCAGATGGCCGTTCAGTCTTGTTGGATTTGGGTTTATGCTTCAGATCTGGCTATGTACAGCTGAATGGAGGCTTCATAAGGGGGAAGAAATGGAAAACGCTGACTTCGCAGGACTTGAAAGCTAGTAACTGTTTAGTGACAAGTTTTCCATTTAAGTTATAAAATACAGTGTGAGATCCTTTGGATGATCCTAAGCACAGTTACACAGAGCAAGGAATCATATCCCAGGTGGTCTTGCTGGCAAGCACTTGGGCTACTTACCACAGGGGCTATCAGAGGTTATCACAAGTGTTTCTGTTTAACTCCAGACATTTTTGCTAATAATGAAAATTCACTCTCATTTATAAAACAAACCATTACATGAATGGTACTCATTGGTATTAGACTTTCATTTTTAAGACCTATACCTATTTCTCAAATAAATACACATATTATATATGTGATCACCTTTCCCATCTCCCATTACTTTAAGGTTTCCTTGAAATTGTATGGAATTATTATTACTTTGTTCACCCACAGTTGTAATGCACTTCAATCTGTTGTCCTAAACTTCACTTTTTAAAAAAAACTTTTTTCTGTACTCATTCCCAGTTAAGTGGTCCTAACTAGCAAACCCTTTGGCCAGGGTCCAGCCCTAGTACAAAGGGTCATGGTGCTCTCTGGTGAATGGGATGGTGTTTTGGTGAGGTGGAGAACAAAGCAACACAGACTCAGTGATCTGAGGCTAAGTTCTGTTCTAACTTTATTTTTTCCACACACCATTTTTATATGTTAGCTTCTAGCTTGAGTACAATATCTTAAGGCCACATAAAAGGAAACTAATGCAAACAACAAGACTATAGGCAAAACATATTAGCAGAATAAATATTATCAGCTCTTCATAATATTTTTAAGTATTCTTCTATATAATCTTAAACTAATTCTACTTTTTTTTTTTTTTTTTTTTTTTAGAACCAGGGATTGAATTCAGGGACTTGGCCACTGAGTCACATCCCCAGTCCTATTTTGTATTTTATTTACAGACAGGGTCTCACTGAGTTGCTTAGGGCCTCGCTAAGTTGCTGAGGCTGGCTTTGAACTCACGATCCTCCTGACTCAGCCTCCCAAGTCACTTGGATTACAGGCGTGTGCCACCGTGCCCGGCTCTACTTTCCGTATTACTGGGAACATGGTGCACAGAAGCCATTTCTATGAACAACATAAGCTTACACTTTGTGATTAATAACTAGATTAACAGGAACAATAGGGAGTTTCTTTCTGAGCTTTTTCTGGATCATTGAATAACTGAGCTGCTTTAGGCCAATTAGGAGCGGTACACCTCCTACTTTTACCCAGTAAGCTTTAGCTGGTCCTGCCCAAGAAAGCTGTTCAGAGCAACTAAGCAAACACCAGCGTTTTACATATTTTAAATATTTTAAAAAGGGGAGATGAGCTTTCCATGTACATTTTTCATTATAGCATACTTGATGCCAACCAGGGTGTATTCTGCCAGTGGGAGATAACGGGGGTCTAAATCTAAGGGACCAGAAGCTGGTTTCCTAGGAGGATACCATAGTTTTCCATTAACCAAATAAGCATTATCAAATGATGTCTGAATTGTTGGGACTATTTTTCTAGCCTTAACAACTTTGTTTGTGACTTGTTTGTCTGAAGTTAAGGTGGGAACAATGTGTTTTTCTGCCCTAGGTCATCTGGGAGTAGTCACCATCCCTGGTGCCATTTAGCATAAGTTGCTGGAAAGGAGCATAGCATTCTTTCCAAGTTATACTTTTATCACCCCAAAACAAGGGCCTTTCTTGGTTATATCCAGTATGATTAGCTGTTTGATTCTTGTATTCTAAATCCCCTAAGACCCTAGAATATCCAAAAATCCAATATAAGATTATTCCCAAGCATAGGCAAATTAAACAAGACAATTGGAAATAGCGGCTCCAATTCCCAGGAAGATGAGACCTTCCTTGCAAACATCTTTATAACTCAGTGGAATCCTTGTCAAGCACTGAGGGGAATTGAAGAGGGCGCAGCACCCTTTCATCCAATTGAATAAAAATGTAAAGATCAAAATTTAAATTGAAAGACCATAGCTTATCTATATTTAGGTTGTTTGGTTCAGTTTGCAAATAAATGTAAAACATTTGCAAAATAATTTCTTGAACTTTAAAAAATTCTCACCCAAAGATACTACATAATTTTTTTTCATGTGTGGCATAAATAATAGTCCCATTTTAATTATGTCATTTAATTTTTAAAAAACTTTATTATTATCAATAAGCAGCTTTGTATGATATTCCAAACTCATTTTAAACACTATTTTACCAACCAAATATTCATTACCATAAAAGAAAGACATAATCACTCCTGATTGGTTTTCTCTTTCTCTCCTTTTCCAGCTGGGATTGAACTGAGGGCCTGGTGAATGCTAGCAGTTCCTTTTTGTATCTTTTTATATCATTGTAAATAATGTCTGTTTCATAACCTTATAATTAAAGATATTGCTATACTTTGAAAAAAAATAACCTTTTTCTCATTGGCACAAATTTCTTAGACCCTTCTGCAGACAACCAGACTACTAAGGTAAGCTATTTCTTGCTTGCAAATTTGAGCCTTTTCTTGGGGGGCAAGGGGAAGATCTTGCATCTGCTCTTAACCAAGTGATTTAAACCCTCAATGGTGTTTTACAGGCTTTGCTGACAGGTGGGGCTTGCTGAGGCTAGATCATCTACATATTATAATGGCAACCCTTCCTTTAGTTTTAGCTGTCTTGAGTCACTGCCCAATCTTTGAAAACAAACAAACAAAAAAGGGAGTTTCTGCTGGTTCTTTACAAGTACTATTTGCCTGTACAGAGTGCCTTCAGAGTCAAGTCTCCTACCTGACAGGTGATCAGGAGATCTGATTTTGTCTCCAGCATTCCCATAATGCTGTCACCAAAATTCAACTAAACATTTGATGAGTTGGTTCCCCACTGTCAGTTGCACCCAGGGCTCCTATGAAGGAAAGAACCAAATAAAGGAAATAAAGAGAGAGATGAGAGATGTGACTCAACTGTAATAGGTTTATTTGGGACAATCCTGTGGAGGCTGGAACCCATGCCTTCCCTTTATAGCCTAGGGAAGTTATAGGGGAGTGAGGGAGTGGGGGAATTGCAGGGGGTTGTCACAGAAGGGTTCTTGTAGTCATCACCCTCATTCTTTAAGGTAGTCACTGAGCCTTGTCGAACAAGGTATTTCTCAAGATTTTAGTCCCAGATAACAATTCCCTTTCTTGTGTAATGACGGAGTATTATTTGGAGTATAGGTCAGGCTGAGTCAGAGTGAATGTGGGGTGACTTTTTTTTTTTTTGGTACCAGGGATTGAACCCAGGGGCTCTTAACCACTGAGCAACATCCATAGCCCGTCTTTACTTATTAAAAAATTTTTTAGTTGTAGATGGACACAACACCTGTATTTTATTTATTTATTTATATGTGGTGCTGAGGATCAAACCCAGTGCCTCACACTTGCTATGCAAGTGCTCTATCACTGAGCCACAACCCCAGCCCCCCAACCCTTCTTTTGTATTTTATTTGTAGGCAGGGTCTCACTAAGTTGCTTAGGGCCTCACTAAATTGCTGAGGCTGAGTCACTGGGATTACAGGCATGTGCCACCGCTCCATGTGCCACAACTCCTCTTCTGTGAAGGAAGATATGTTCCAACATGGCATTACCTGTATCAAGTTCTCCTTAATAGCCTCTCCTTCAGTATTGTCCTGCTTTACAATATGAGAAGTTCTGATACCTTCCCACTCTTACAGGTAGTGGGGTTTTTTGGTTTTGGTTTGTTTTTTGGTGCTGGGGTTTGAACCCAGGGCCTTGTGCTTGAGAGGCAAGCACTCTACCAACTGAGCTATATCCCCAGCCGACAGGTAGTATTTTGTTTGTTTTTATAGAACCTGCATTTTATTTAATGAAATGGTCTTGTAAAGTATAGTATAGTCATGGGTTGCCTAACAATGGTGACATGTGAGGTGATTTGGTCACTGGAGAAGGGTCCAAGGAGTGCCCAGAAGGGTGGGGGGTGGACTCAACTCAGGACCAGTGGGGTTAGTAGCATTCATGACAGAAAAGAGTTTCAGCATGAACCAGAAAAAGGCATAGACGGACAGAGGTTTATTTAGGACGGTAGATAGACATTCAAGGGAGACTGCAAGGCTGTCTTGAAAGTGAGAAGCAGCCCTGACTTGGGCTGGAGGGGGGCATCCAATATTTTTCCTTTTTCTCAAAACTGTGTCCTCATTATTGGATTGGCATCAGAGATAAGGCCCAAAATTTTAGTAACAAATGTGGTGACCCTGAGATCAGCCCCTACTCTGGCTTTCTTGGGCAGGCCTGTTCTCCAAGGAACCCAGCATCCATGCTGAAGATGCAGGGTGGCTGGAGAACTTGTTGAGAGCCAATTACAGGAAAGTTAGGAGATGGGTGAGTTTGTGGGTGAGTTTGTCCCGGGTTGAATCTGAGGAGCTATTCTAGTAAAGGGAGGGACTGAGGGACCATCCCAACAGCTGCTGAAGCTCCTTTTGCTTCAGGGAACTCTCACCTTCTCTCCCTGAATATTACAATTTGCTCCATCACGGTCCACTTTGAGAAAAAGGAAACCAAACCCAGTAAAGTCGTTATGCCCTTGGCCATCTGGTAAGTTCCCCCATGTGAATGCTGAGACCCTTGATTCCACACATCTGGTTCCTCTTCATAGGAATGTCTGGTCCTTCTTTATGGGGACATCTGTGATGCCACTGGTGTAGGAGTCATGGTTAAGTGGGACTCAAGAACCTAGGGATCTAGACTCCCTTCTGGTCTGTTCTAGGTGCTCATTTGTTTGTTGGCCTTGGGTTCAGGAATTCCCTCTGGTTGTCAGTCTGTGTTTTTGTTTGTATCTGTTACTCCCCCTTTCTTAGACATGGGTAATACTGGGTTGATCCTATAGGTAGTCTCTTAGGAAAGATATTGGCTGGCGTGTTTTAAAGGTTCCTTTATATTGGCCATAGTTTTGGGGCTCCTCTCTCGTTGTCTGTCTCTGTTCTTTTATGTACAATCTTGCAATTGGTCTGTCAGTGGTAAAGTAAGGTGAAGGGCCACCTATAGGTATAAGCCTTTCTAACATGGGTTACTGTAATGACCTGACTTTTGAACGACTTTCTGAATTATTGTACACATCTTGCAGTTGGAGTTGGTTTATCAGAAGTAAAGTAAGTGGAAGAAATTTGTATGTGCAGGTCAGTCTGTTTTAAAGGTTCTCATCTGTCAGGGATGGTTTCAGGGATCTCCTCTGGTTGTCTTTCTCTGTATTTCTTTCTTTTTTAAAAAAAAATCTGTTACTGACCCTTTAAGACATGTGCCATACTCTGTGGATCTTACTGGTGGTCTCTGGAGAAGAGAGATCTTGGCTGAATGGGCCACCTATAGGTATAAGCCTAAGGTAATAATCTGGCCTTGGAGAGTTTTTTCTGGATTATTATACAATCTTGCACTTGAAGTTGGTCTTTCAAGGGCGAAGTATATGGAAGAGATTCTGTATGTGCAGGCATTTATTTATGCAGTTGCATAACAAGGGGTCTGAATAGTGAGCAACTAAGTTGAATGTGCCAAAAGGCACTGCTTCTGGTGTGCAAGGATAGCAGGACTCCAGAAGAAAGGGTTAAAAAAGATTGAAATCCTTTAAACCCAGTGCTGGCACTCCTGGCATTGTTTCTCAACTTGGCCCCAGACAGCCGCAGATCCTCTCACTGTGGGTCAAGGATACCAGCCTTAAGCTGGGGGGGGAAATGCCAGAAAAGTTGCCTGGGCTGTAGAAAAATGGGCAAAGAGAACCTGGCCTCTGCCCTGCCTTCCAGCTGCTTTTGTCCATGGAGAATGGAGGCTCCTGGCCACAAAGGATGTGGCAGTAGGTTCTAGCACCTGTTTGTTTATGACCTGGGGACAGGAACAGTCTCCCCTTTTAAGATCTGACAAAACACTCCATTTGGCTAGGGGATATCCATCACTGGGGCAAAGCAATTCTTTTTGTTTTTATTTTATTATTTTTTTTAATTTTGATTCATTGTGCACAAATGGAGTACAACTATTGTTTCTCTGGTTGTACATGAAGTACCGTCACGCCATTTGCGTACTTATACATGAACAATGTTTGTTGCAACAGTGTCCCATCAAACTAAATACAGGAGACTGGCAGGATAAACAACTGCATCCAAAAAGAGAAACCAAAAACTAAGGACACCAGTGTTTTATTGGAAGCCTCTGCAAAGGGATCTTCAAGGAAGCCTGAAGAAAAGGATGGAAAGGGCCTCCCACCAAATATACCTAGTGTAAGAAAGAGGTCCAAAAGGAGCCTCTGGGTACAACTGACAGTGGGAAACTCACTTAAGTTTGATGGCATTGTGATAATGATAATGGAGACAAGTCAGGCTCAAAAATATCCTCTGCACCAACCCTTTGAATGCCACCTAGGAGAAAAAAGATTAAGCACAGTTTTTATATATACCAGATTGTCCAACCCTCTCCTGGGATGAAATTTGTTGTGTAAATTAAATGCACTGATGACATTAATAAGGATTGTTTCAGAATATGAATTTAAGAAAGGGTCTGAAACTAGAAAAGATAAAAGAAAGTTATAGTTATGGAAATGTATTTTAGCATGGACAAGTAGATGGGTGAGAAAGTATTTTGTCAGGTAAATTTGTCTTGTGCTAAAGTCCAAAATGAAAGAGAGGACAAAAAACTCTTAAGGATGTAAACAAGTTGTGAATGTCTAAGTAAGCTGCAGAACGTTTCTGGAAAGTAAATCTCAAAAAATTTGGATATGTGATTAAATGGGCTATAATTAGCACAAAGTTTTAAAAATTTTAGTATACTGATATGAAGCAAAATCTGAAGCATTGATCTGCTCTTATCTATTAAGATAATTTTCTTGTACCTGTTAGGTTTTATTACTTAGGGAAACTAAGTCTTAAAGGAATTAGGGTTTATATCCATCTTAAAGTCTTTCAAATGATTACTTTGTAGCTGGTTAAACAACTACTACTTTAGATTATACCAATACAGTTGACACTCTAAATATATGTGACTAGATATATGTATACATCTGAGAACTATATCTATTTGAGCCTATTTGAGCCTTGTCTAAGGGTTATGTAAAAGTTTATAAAATCAACATTTATCTAAGGGAGGTACCAATAAGTGCTCTCTCTCTTTTTTTGGGGGGGGTACTGGGGTTTGAACCCAGGGGCGCTCCACCTCTGAGCCACATCCCCAGCCCTATTTTTTGTATTTTATTTAGAGACAGGGTCTCACTGAGTTGCTTAGCGCCTCACTAAGTTGCTGAGGCTGGCTTTGAACTCAAGATTCTCCTGCCTCAGCCTCCCAAGTGCTGGGATTACAGGCGTGTGCCGTGTGCCAGGCAATAAGTGCTCTCTTTTATACATTGTATCTGACATAGAAGCGCCACACTGTCATTTGAAGACTTGTCTTACAACTGTTTGCTTTGACAATTTTTGATCATGAGCATTGTTTCCTAAATGTATAAGAGATTTAAGGGTATCTTTTGATTTTTGCTAATGCTACTAACCCTTGCAGACCTGTGATTATTGTTCCAGTACACTATGCATTCTAAATTGTACTTTAGAGGTTAAGCTTAGTTAAATGTAAAGCGTAGGAGAGCACTTTACCAAGTTGGTATTCTCCAAACTTAAATTATTTGTAGCAATGGTCTCCTCTAGATTTGTATAGAAGTAACAAATTTGGATGGTATTTCATGTCATTTGATGTTTTATAGCTGGATAAATGTTACCTGTTGTCAATAAGTGATATACACAATTTTGTGTTACTTTACACTGGAATAGGAATTTAATTGTTATTATTGGAAGATAATAAGGAGAGCCTAATCTGTTTAAAGGTGACACTGTAAAACATGGGGTTTGCTACTTTTTCCCAAAAAAGTTAAAAGCTCCCTTAACCTTTGATTCATGTTTCAGATGTAATGTTGTTTGTCAAGAGCCCTGCCTTACCTGAGATAAGGCTCTCCTTTCGTCTTACTCCATGTTAGAACAGCTCCAAAATAGGCTAGACTTGAGCTCATTTAAAGTTGTGCTCAAAAGATCAATTTTTGTTGCAAAGATTACTGTGGTCTCAAATGCAATGATTATAAAACGCTTGTGATTATAAAAATCATGTTTCATGAATCATAGCCATTACAGAAACTGAGTATGTTTTTGCTCTGTTAATTTTATTTTGTATTTTCCTAGTAAACTTTATAACTGTTGCCTGTTAGTGCTTTGCAGAGGTACTGCTTCTAACAAAACAACCTGAGTTAGTTTGAGATAATAAGCCATCACCTGTAGGTCAGAGAGGATATAATGCTGACCTCCAGTACTAATCGGCCATGGAAAAAGCAGCCAACGTTTTGACCTTTGCCCTCTAAAGTCAGCCAGGACCCAGAGAACCATGGGACCCCTCTCTGGGCCCTGTAACTCCAGTGAATCACCCAATCTGCCGATCAGGGAGATCAAGAGGACCCCTTAGGAAAAGTGTGAAGAACAAGAGGGGAGAATGACCCCCGGACTGACCAAAGCGGTACGTCATTGCATCCTTGCGTCCAGCGCCTGTGTCTCACCACTGTCCCCACCATGCCCCAGAGAAAGGCTGAAGGAGATGCTAAGGAGATAAAGCCAAGGCAAAGGACGAACCACAGAGAAGATCCACAAGGTTGTCTGCTAAACCTGCTTCTCCAAAGCCAGAGCCCAAGCCTAAAAATGCCCCTGCAAAGAAGGGAGAGAAGGTACCCAAAGGGGAAAAGGGGAAAGCTGACCCTGGCAAGGACGGGAAGAACCCTGCAGAAAATGGAGCTTGCCAAGCAGACCAGGCTCAGAAAGCTGAGGTGCTGCAGATGCTAAGGGGAGTGTGTGTATTTTGGATAACTGTGTACTTCTGGTGACTGTACAGTTTGACATACTGTTTTTTATCAAGTTTTATAAAAATGCAGAATTTTATTTCTTTTTTCTTTTAAAGCTATGTTAACACACAGAACACTTCATTGTTTTGGGGGGAAGGAGCATATGTCACTAGTAGAATGTCTTCGAAGCTGGATTGCTGTGGGGAAAACACTTTTCCCTGCTAGTTTTGAGAGACTTCCTCTTGGCTGCCAAGAGGAGGAATTCCCTGACATTGGCACACATGCCACCTTGGCACAAACGCCCTGTGGTATGGAAAAACTCAAATTCATCCTATGTCCTCCTCTCCTTCTCTGCCATCGGCGCAGACTTAACTCCCCTAAACTCAGACATTTTGGGACATGACTTCCAACAATTGGTTTTTAACAGTGTGTTGGGCAATCTGGACTTTCTAGGGACATCATTGAGATAGTGTCCCTCAGAAGAGCAGCAGTTTCTTTTCTATATCATGGATCTTCAGATTAATAATGTTTGCTATTTTCCTTACCTGAAAGTCAGAGTTGGCTCATGAAAAGTTGTTAAATAACATGTTAAATGCAAAATGTCAACCCTCACTCTAAACTTTCTCTATTCAGAGCATCAAATGAAGACTTCATTGTTCTTTTTGTTTTTGTTTCAATTTTTTTTAGTTGTAGATGGACACAGAACATTTTATTTATTTTTATGTGATGCTGAGGATTGGTCCCAGTGCCTCACATGTGCCAGTTGAGTGCTCTACCACTGAGCCACAACCCCAGCCCCAGCCACAACCCCAAGTTTTATAGTGCCTTTCTGATTTGGGTAGTCCATCCAGTTTGAAAGTTGTTATATACTGTTAATGATTGCCCATGTTCTGCCTGAAAAACCATGATCGTTTATGACAATTATCTTTAATAAAATTGGATACAGTTAAAAAAGGGGGGAACCCTTAGAACAAGAAGACAACCAGTGCACATTCTGCAAAGAGGGGGGTCATTGGAGAGGGAAATGTCCCTGATGCTTCCAAAAGAAGCTACATATGGTCAGCAAGACTCTGACCCATCCTGGCAGATGGCACCACTGGTAGAAGAAAACTAAAGGAACCAAGAGGATTCACAAGCTTTCCCAAGAGTAATCTCTAAAGAATTTCAGCTACCTCTTAACAGTAGATAGGAACAAGGTCAGTTTTAACCAATTTGGTCTTAAACACCTGGCAGGAGAGTAGAGTCAAATCACAGTCCTAGATGGACATTTAAAAGGAATAACAATGTTGTTGTTTTTTATTTAACTTAAGATGCACACTTTTGTCAACCCTGTCAAAAGTAAGTAAAAGGGATGGGGATATGGCTCAATAGGTAGAGTGCTTACCTTGTAAGCACAAGGCCCTGGGTTCAATCCCCAGCACCGCAAAAAAAAAAAAAAAAAAATGAAAAAAAAGTAAGTAAAGCTGGAGGCTGTAAAGGAAGGGTTCTTGTGTGGGAGTGCCTAATAATAAAGATCACAGAGGACTCTAGAGTCACAAGTTTGTCCAGAGTTAATTTGAACCTGATCTCATAGATCTACAAATCTTCCTAACCTCCTACATTGATAAACTCCATCTGCTTTTCACTGCTATGATTATGAGTTAGTGTCTTCATGGTTTTCAGAGACTAGCTGAAATAATATCTGCTTTTCTGCTAGTTGTTTATAAAAACGTAATGCTTTGCTGTCTTGTTGATTATTATCTTAGCATGATCCCTGCCCTATGTGCGCCTTGTCCAATCACCTGCCATCTGTCACTGTGGTCCTCTGACTGCCCTGATGCCGAATGTCCTTAACTGTCCTTGCCCCACTGGATAGAGAAGGAGGACTTTGGGTTACTTCCCCCAAGTATGCCCGCCCACCTCTTTCAGCAGGAAGCAGATTGGAGATGTCCCCCATTTTTCCATAGAAATGGAATGTAGATGCCAGCAACCCCTGGGCCTAGTCACATAGGCAGGAAGGAGAGATAAAGGGTGGGGGAGAACAAAAGAGACCCTCATCTATAAAAGATGTAGGGTGTGCTCACTTCTTGGGATTCTAGAACATCAGCCATGGCCCCCTTCTCCCTCCCAGGAGAAGTCTGTGTTACTACTTAAAAAAAAAAAAAAAATGGAATGTAGAAGTTGACAGTGGGGAAATGGAACAGTGGTCCACTTTATGCTTTGACTGTAGCCCTTGCTGCTGTGCTACTGCAACTTATTTTTTAAATGGACATGTTTCTTTCTCTTCCTCTCCCTCCTCTTCCCTAATTTCTCCCCCTCCCTAATCTCAGGGAAAGCAGAATTATCTTGCTACTCTATCCTGGCAAGTACCGAACTTTTGGTAACAAATCCAATAAGGAGGACATGGTTTTGAAAAAAGGAAAAAAGAAGTTTTATTGCTTTGCTAGCAAAGGAGAAACACAGGGCACTCCTGTCCCAGAGGCTGTGATTCTGCCCATTATCAGGATCAGGGGTTTTAAAGAGGTGACTCAAAGGCTTCATTCCACATGTTCTCTGTCAGAGTGGTAATTCACTTGTTAATTTGGGAGAGTCATTTCTGAGAGCTGGTGCCATCCCCAGAGTCTGAATGACTTTGTTCCTATGTGGATGTGTACTCAAGGACAGATAAATCTGCCTATGATGGAGAAGGTAATCCTGTTTCCCTGAGATTAGGGACAGGGAGAGATTAGGGAAGAGGAGGGAGAGAGAAAGAGAAAGAAACGTGTTCATTTTAAAAATAAGTCACAGTGGCAAAGCAGCAAGGGCTATATTCAAAGCATAAAGTGGACCACTGTTACAATTATTTCCTCAGACTATTTTTGTCCCTGATTAGTTTGCCTGCTTGAAGGCATATTACACAAAGGACAGGCTAGAGTGGGTAGCTTGCCTTCGGGTTGATTCCCAAACTGATGGTCATGAATGTAATGCAGGGCTGGGGTTGAGGCTCAGTGGTAGAGCACTTGCCTAGCATGTGTGAGATGCTGGGTTCCATCCTCAGCACCACATAAAAATAAATAAATAAAATAAAGGTATCGTGTCCACCTACTACAACTACAACAACAAAAATCCTTAATGCGGGCTTTAGAACATCTCCAGAGTGATAAAGGTGAAAGATAATCCTGTGTTATTTATAACAAGCCCCTTTCACTATACCTGAGTTAACCTCAATGAGGTGATTTTTGGTAAGCCCCAAGTGCTCAGAGGGTTGTAACTCAAAACCCCACCCCACTCTTCAGGGAGGGGAAAGGTGCCCAAGGTTGTGTTGATCACAGCTTGACTCAGTAGTTAAGCTGTTCAATACTCAGTACCAAAAAAAGAATATATCCACTGCCAGGAGGATACCCCAACTCCACATAGATGGAAGTTCCCATACTGGGACTTTTCCAGATGGTTCTTTGCCTTGTATATCTCTCAGTCTGGTTGTTCATTTGCATTGTGAACTTTAAGAAAAGTCAAATCTCCAAAAAGGGTCCCAAGTGACTATTTGGGCCTAAGTTTAAAATGGAGTCTGGAGTTCATTGCCAGCTAGGGGATCACACACATACACTGTGTTCTGAACTTTATGACCCTTGCCCAGGTAGGTTCCGGTTTCATTTGCCAAAATAAACAGCCTCAAGGAAGTTTCTTTTGCTACCTGTAAATTTATTCTTTATCATTTTTCTATTTTGTGGTACTAGGGATCAGACTCAGGGCTTAGTGCATGCTAGGTGACTGCTCCACCACTAAGCCACATCTCCAGCCTCTGCATTCAAATTTAAATATCAACCAATCAGAAGTAAGGGCTTACTGGCTTGGATCCCTCATTTTCATAGAAGACCAGAGTGAGAACCTGGGCTGGAACGTTCTGTGTATAGGCCAGCCCCTTTCTTTGTTCCTTGGGAGTACACTTTTGTACTGAAGACAACTCTCTGGTTGGCAAATAATTTTATTTTTTAAATAAGCCTTCCTTTCTGTCTTAAATTCTTTCCTTATGAAATTTTGTTGACAGTATCCTTTAAAATATAGCTGGGTGGAGTGGTACACACCCACAGTCCCAGCTACTTGACAGGCTGAGGCAGGAAGATCATTTGAGTCCAGGATTTCAAGACCAGAATGGGCAACATAGCAAGACCCCATGGCAAAAACAAACAAAAACAAAACAAAACAAAATATATATATTTATATGTGTGTGTGTGTGTGTGTGTGTGTGTAAATACATAAATGTATCCTTTATTTTAAACAAGTACATATAAGTAAAGTGTCTTGTTCTGTGAGATACTCTAGCAAATTAATCAAACCTGAGATAGTCAAGGTGAGACAGGGATTTAGGATACAGAGAGAAATACTGAATCTTAAAGGCAATGCCCACAAGTCATTAAGATGCAGAAAGCATAGTTGTAAATCTTGAGCAACATGCCCTTGGCCCATGACCTTGTAAAATAAGAGAGATATGCAAGTGCAGGAAAAACTGGCACAAAATTGGGCTCCTCCACCCTGGATCCACTTTTGGTCCTGTTCCTGATATAGCCCTTTAATAAATATTGGACCCTCCAGCCCAAGTCAGGGCTGCTTCTCACTCTTTATTATTATTATTATTATTATTATTATTATTATTATTATTTTGGAACCTGGGATTGAACCCAGAGGTGCTTAATCACAGAGTCACTTCCCCAGCCCCTTCCTTTTTTTATATTATATTTCGAGACCAGGTCTCACTTAGTTGCTTAGGGCCTGGCTAATTTGCTGAGGCTGGCTTTGAACTCATGATCCCTCTGCCTCAGCCTCCAGAGCCACTGGTCTGCTTCTTGAGATAGTTCACATTCTCCCTTCATGCCTTTGTCTGGCTAGTGCTGAAATTCTTTTCCATTACGAATACTAAGAACCCTGCGGGTCCTGAGTTGAGTTCCCCCTCTCCTCTGGGAACTCCTCAGACCCTTCTCCAGAAACATCCCTTCTCCTGTGATGAAGGAAACAGTTCATTGCTGGTCAGTCAAAAGTTTCAGAAGCCCATACTTGAGGTGATATGGATATCTGTTCAAAGCCAGACTCAGCAACTTAGCAAGGCTCTAAGCAACTTAATGAGACCCTGTCTCAAAATTAAAAAATAATAATAATAAAAAGGACTAGGGATGTGGCTCAGTGGTTAGGCACCCTGATAACAAACACATAAGACTCAAAGGAGCAGAGAACAGACTGGCGGGGGACCCTGGAGCCTGAGGAGCAACTTAGGAGAGCATCCCATGGTGTCTGCTTTTGTCTCATACATCCCAGATTGGATACTGGAGAAGAGAGCCACCCAGAAATGTCAACAGACACATACACAAATATGCCCTAAGGAAAGGCTGCTCTCTCTTGTCAAAGACAAAATAAGAAACTGCCAAGCAAGATAGAAAACTTTTAAACAGTAACTACTCTAGTCAGATACCGGATAAAAAAAACGGGCTCCACCCTCACCTCTGTCAGCAAAGGCCAAAAGTGAGAAACCTAGACTTGCACCTTCACCAGACTGTAAAGGAAGCGCGCCACCTTGTCACTGGGGTGCAGCAGGGACTTTCATCCCTGGGAGTGGTAAGGAGCCTCTCCCAGCCCCACCCCGCAGTGTCAGTGGAGAACATGGGGGAGTTAGGACTTCCACCCCACCCAGAGGTTTCCAGGTCTCCCCACAAGGTATCAGTGGAGGTCCAAGGGCAGCTTGGACTACCACCTGGCAGTAATGTGGGGGATTCCTCTCTCCCCACTGGAGCACGGCAGAGGACACCTGCTATAACACAAGATTGAAATAAGACCTCCAATCACATACTAAATGAAAGGCCCAGGTGTCCAATGAAAATCACTCATTGTTCTAAGAACCAGGGAAATCTCAATTTGAATGAAAAAGATGACAGAGGAAACTCAAGGGAAGAAAAGTCTATTGTGTTTACTCAGATTTTGGGTTTTTCACTGTTTCTCCTTGATGTTCCAGGATTCCTTCTTTTATCATTTCCTTTCTTTTTAGAGAGTTTCTGTTAGCCAATGTTTCCCCAGGTAGATCTGTTAATGACAAATTCATAGTTTTCCTTCATCTGAGGATATATTTATCTCCTCTTCACACACTTTTATGAGTCATCAATAAGATACCATAAAAAGATCAAATAAAGGAGGTGGTTGTGATGGCATGCCTCCTGATCCCAGTTGCTCAGGAGGCTGAGGTGGGAGGACTGTTTAAGCCCAAGAATGGGAGGCCAGCTTGGGAGGGATAGTTTTGTACATACCTTCTGCATCTCCCACTTCTGCTTACTTTCCAGCCAGGATTTGTTTGCTTACTCCATGCTCCAAGACATGGTCTGGGGGAAAGAACTCCCAAACTCCTTACGAGGTGGTAGAACAACCTGGGTCTTATCCTGATCTACTTCCCCAATTTCCAAGTTTTCTTCCCAGTGCCAGTCTATTTTTTTTTTTTTTTTTTTTGGTGGTGGTAGGGATTGAGCTCAGGGTGCTCAACCACTGAGCCACATCCCCAGCACCCCTGCTTTTTAATTTTTTTTTGGTATTTTATTTAGAGACAGGGTGTTAGTACAAAAAGACTGGGCCAGACACAAACTTCACAGATCATCTCAAAGCCTTTATTCAGCAAAGCCTCTGTTGGACCCACTTTCCTAGAGGAAAATGAGCCACTGGACAAAGGAGGGGACTGGGCTTACATAGGTTACATTGAGAGGTTTGGGTATTCAGGAATTTGGGATCTGTTTTATTGGGTGAAATGGGAGGGGGTCTGGGGTCAGAGGTTATCTGGGATTTATCTTACTGAATCAGATGGAGGGCCTGGGGTCAGTGGTCAGGATCTGGTAGTTATCTTTTATTGGGCCAGATGGAGGGTCTGTGGTCTGTGGTTAGTATCTGGGAAAGGATCTGTTTAGGGAAGGACCAATGCCTTGGCCTCTTCCCAGAGACTCATTTCAGAATTGAGGGAAAACGCCTCCCCGGAAGTCTGTCTTGTCACTGGGAAAGAATGCATTGGGAAAGGATCAACGTATTGCCTTCTCCCTCATTCCCTCTCCTCAGGCCACATTATCTTGGGGTTTGTCATTTTCCACATCCAACACAGGGTCTCACTGAGTTGCTTGGTGCCTCGCTGTTGCTGAGGCTGGCTTTGAACTGGCAATCTTTCCGAGCCGCTGGGCTTACAGGCTTGCACCACTGCCCCCGGCCTCTCTGACCTTTTGATTCCTCCAGTAAGCCAACCTTGTTTCTGCTTTAGAGCTTTGCTTTTCCTGGTTCTTCTTTCTGGAAAATTATTCCTCCAGAACTCACATGGGCAGACCAGGGTGAGGTCTCCTCCTGGTAACTCCAGTGTCATCAAAGACGTTTCTGGACTGCCGTAATGAAAGTCTCAGTCCATCCCTTCCGGTTAGCACATTATTGCCAACATAATTATCTGATATTATTTCCATATCGTTTCTCCTACAAGAAAAGAAGCTGTTTGAGGGCAGAGACCTTGTCAATAGCCTCAGCACCTAAAACTACCTGGCACAGCAACGACTGAGCGGAATGAACGAATACCTGCGGACCCTCTCATTAGGGCTCGCTCTGGCTTATAATGGAAATCAATTTGTCGAGTGAAAGTGTGTTAAGATAGGTTTCAATCTGTCCGCAGTTGCTGGATCCCTAGGAATTTCTAGAAGGCGACAATTACAGAACAGAATCCCAGCAGAACCAACCCCATCTGCGGTCGATGAGCAACTGCGGCTGCGCGGAGCCCGAGGAGGGGCGGGGCTGATTCGCTCCCGGAAGCCGGTCGGGCGCCAGCGAGACTGCGTGGAACTGCGGGTGGGCTAGAGCGGCGCTGCGGCGTGGAGCCAGGGGGCGATGGAGGACGAGAGGAGTTTCTCGGACATCTGTGGCGGCCGCCTGGCCCTGCAGCGCCGCTACTACTCGCCGTTCTGCAGGGAGTTTTGCCTTAACTGCCCTCGGCTCTCGCTGTGCTCGCTCACTGCTGTCACCTGCATCGTGTGGCTGGCGGCCTACGGACTCTTCACTCTCTGGGAGGTAATGGCCGGTCGGCTGCTGCCTGCGCTCGGAGGCGGTGGCTTGGCTCTGGAAGGGTCTTTGGTCCACCAGCCCAGAATTCGGGTGGGAACCTCCCGAGGGCGGGGACTGGCTGGTTCTGGGGTTGCCGCTCCGTGCTGGACAGCGCTTTCACTGGGTTTCTTGAAGTTTGTGCTCCTGGACATTCTTCCTACCCTGGGAGGCTGCTCCGCTCTGTGGATTGACCCAGCATGTGTCTAGTTTTTGCAGGACAGTCTAAAACTTTCACTTCATGTGTTCTATGTGGCACATCCCTAACTGCAATAATTTATTTTTAATACTGTCCTGAATTCTAACCATACATGTGATTATGTGAGGAGGAGGAGCAGATATTTATTAAATGCCTACTGAGTACCAGGTTCTTTACTGAATTCCTTACTTCAACCTTAGAAGAAAGCCAAGCAAAATTCAGAAAGAGCAGTACTTACCCAAAGTTCCAAAGCTAGCAAGTGAGAGATCTGGGCTTCAGACCTAGGGCTGCCCCCCGCCTTTTTTGTTTTAGTATTTTTTTTAGTAGTCAATGGACCTTTATTTTATTTTTATTTATTTATACGTGGTGCTGAGGATCAAACCCAGTGCCTCACACATGCTAGGCAAGCGCTCTACCATGGAGCCACAACTCCAGCCCCCTAGGGCTGTCTTGACTCTGAAACTCTTCCTTTACACCATACTATAATTGATCTTGGCAATCCCTTCAGGGATTGAATCCAGGGACACTTAACTGCTGAACCACATCCCCAGCCCATTTTGTTTTTTTATTTTGAGACAGGGTCTCACTAAGTTGCTTAGGGCCTTGCTAAGTTGCTGAGGCTGGCTATGAACTTGAAATTCTCCTGCCTCAGCTACCTGAGTCACTAGGATTACAGGTGTGCGCTTCCATGCCCCTTGGCAACATTTTAAAATAGAGGTTGGACTGTGCCCTTCCTTCTGTACTCATCTCTCTCATCCTGGTGTACCCCATTCACCCCCACCAAGTACAGGAAAAGCAGTGACCTCATCTTCCTTTTATTTATTTAGCTATACTGGGAATTAAACCTAGGGTGCTATATCACTGAGTTATGTTCCCAGCCCTTTTTAAAGTTTTGAGATAGGGTCTTGCTAAATTGCCTGAGTGGGTTTGAACTTGGGATCCTCCTCTTCAACCTCCTGAGTCTCTGGGATTATAGGCATATACCACCATGCCTTGCTCCAACACTTCCTTAGGATTCTTTTTGTAACTAAATTTATTTTCCAGCATTGGGGAGTGAATCCAGGGCCTGGCAAGCTCTCTATCACTGAGCTACAACCCAGCCCTTTTTATTTTTTCATTTTGAAACAGGTTCTTGCTAAGCTGCCTAGGTTGTCTTCTAATTTGTTATTCTCCTGCCTCAGCCTCCACTCCATCTGACCCCAAATTTCATATTTTCTCATATTTAAAACTATTCATGGGAGTAATGAATACATAGAGTGAGAAGAAATCTGATTGAAGGAATTCAAATGTGACTTAACCTGAACCCAAAGAGATGGTGAATTGTTAGAATTCCAGACAGAAAATGAAGTGAAAACAAAAAACAAAAAGCAAACAATGAACTTTAATGAAGTTTTGGGTGGGATAATCTTATTGGACAGCTGATGTGGGTCATATCCCCTAAGCATTTATTGCTGTTCATCCCTTCCTTCCTTTTTTTGAATTTACAGTTCTATGAAAGTACCAGGTTTTTACCTTATTTATTCCAACCTGGAAGATTTCCTTCTCAACTAAGTATATCCATCAATAACTACCACCTTCACTACAACAGTGAAATTCTATGTCCTTGGAATTCTTCATTGGTTATTTCTGTGTGCTTTAATCTTTCTCCTGATGTTTAAAAAATCTCCATAGGCACTTACAGTTTGTAGCATAGTATTCTCCAAAAAAATTTTTTAAATTAGGAATTGAATTCAGAGGCACTTTACAACTGAGCCACATCCCCAGCCCTTTTTATTTTTTATTTTGAGATAAGGTCTAAGTTGTGTAGAGCCTTACTTAGTTGCTGAGATTGGCCTCAAACTTGTGATCCTCCTGCCTCAGCCTCCTAAGTCACTGGGATTACAGGTGTGTACCATTGCATCCAGATTTTTCTCTTAAATCTATATGGGCCAGGACTGAATTTTTGTTTGTTTGTTTGTTTTGTAGTGCTGGGGATTGAACCCAGGGCCTTGTGCATGTGAGGCAAGCACTCTGCAAACTGAGCTACATCCTCAGGCCTCAGGACTGAATTTTATTCCTCTCTTCTTCCAAAATGTTTATTCAGTTTGGACTACGTACAAAACACTGTACTACACCAGGTAGTAAGTACTCAAAGTAGATATTAGTTAACTTATTAATTAACCTAGAGTTGATATTTCTGGGTCATCAGAGACCTAGCACTGAATCCTCCATTTATCAAGTGCAAATTTATGTCACGAAAGTCAGAAGGAAGTCAGCAAATTTTCCAATAAATGGCCAAGTAGTAAATATTTTTGTGTTTTATGCTCTGTCTTTTCGTCTTACAACCCTGTACAAATTTTTAAAATCATTGTTTGCTTAAATTGAGCCATACAAAAGCAGACTGCAGGCACAAAGTTTGCAGATCCCTGATCTAACACTTAGTATATGTTAGGTACTGTCAAACTCGAGCCCAGTCAGTAAAGTGATAAAAAAATAAAAATAATAAAAAACATTTTATTCAGGAACTTTTGCAATAGGGGATGAAAAACTTCATTATAGAACTGGCCTCAATTCTGAGTACAGGTACTAGTAGATGGGAAATTACTAAAAGAAAGCCTCAGGGAAAAGGGAGGATTCTGGCTAAACTGGCCTGTGAAGATTCTTGCAGAAGGCAGGTCCTACAGTTTAGGTCTGGAGTGTCCCCCCAAGGCCCATGTCTTATAAGCTTGATCTTTAGCCTGGTGCTATTGGAAGTTGGTAGACACTTTAAGAGGTGGGGCCTAATGGGAGATATTAAGTCAATGGGGACATACCCTCAAAGGGAAATATGGGACACTGGTCTTTTCCTCCTTTTATCTTTTTGCTTTCTGGCTACCATGAGGTGAGCAGCTTGCTCCATGCCATGATGTACTACCTCATCATAACACCAAGACACCATGGACTAAAACTTCCAAAACTCTGAGCTAAAATAAGCCTTTACTCTTTTCTCTTTTTTCCCTCTTTTATGGTGCTGGGGATTGAACCCAGGGTTTTGTGCATGTTAGGCAAGTGTTCTACTTTTGAGTGGTACTCTCAGTCCCAACCTTTCCTCTTTTTAAGTTATTTATCTCAAGTATTTCATTATAGTAACAAAAAGCTGACCAATACAGCAAGCCAGGGTGGGGATTCTATTTTAAATTAACTCATCAAGATTCTTGCTACAAGTGGGCAATGTAGGTCCAACAAAGACAGATGCCAAGGTCTTGGTCTAGGGACTTCGAGGAGGCTGACTAGAGTTAGGTCAAAGAGGGTGTCTGGTCATTACAAAGAATTATAAGACATTTCCTGACTCCAAGGAATGTGGTCCAAAGTTACTGAATTTCATTGTTTTAGGTCATCAGTGATTCCCTGCCCCCCTGCCTTCCAGAGTCAGCCTTCTAAATAATAGCTTTTAGGGGAAAAAAAAAAAAAAGCCATATGAAAGAAACATACACCAATTAAAAAAGAGAAAGAACAAATAATAGCTACCATTTTTTGAGCCTTTAACATACCACTTAGTCAGCTGTAAGTAACCCAGAACTAAAACGACTTAAACGATAAGGACCTTTATTATTTAACACAAGAACTCATGAGAGCTGGACGTGGTAGCAAGAGCCTGTGATTGCAGTGATTTAGGAGGCCAGGGCAGGAGGATTGCAAATTCGAGGCCAGCCTCAACAATTTAGCGAGGCACTAAGCAACTCAGTGAGACCCTGTAACAAAATAAAAAATAAAAAATGGAGCAGGGTGTGGCTCAGAGATTAAGCATCCCTGGGTTTAATCCCTGGTACCAACAAAACAAAACAAAACAAAACAAAACAAAAGACAAAACAAAAAACAAAAAACAAAACAAAAAACACCATGAAGTAGGAAGCTGAGTTTGTATGAGAGACTCTTTTGACTCTGGCTCTTTTCATCTGTCTGCTCTTCCAACCTCAATGTACTCTACCAGACCTTAGCATTGCTCTCCACTTTGTTTTGCAGAGGTT
>JAJEJO010003400.1:0-10540 GCA_020662805.1 Glaucomys volans
CACTCTCCTCATTCTCCATCCTTCCTCCTCCTTGATCCCTCTCTCCCCTCCCCTCTGCTTGAGCCACCAGGCTCCTTCTGGCTATGCCTCCAGCCTTCCAGACTGGCCCTGCCCTGGGCCTTTGCAGAGGCCATTTCCTGGGCTTGGAATGCTCTCTCCCAGTTTGTACCTGGAGCCCACTCCTTTCCTTTCAGCTTTTGTCATTTGGTACCATGTCCATGGCCACCCTGCTTTTAGTGCTGCCTGCCCCCATCTACTCTGGGAGTGGCTTTGCTGTGTCGTGTTGGCTGCAGAGTCCACAGCGTCTAGAGTAGTGTCTGATGTATGAGACACTAGGGAGGGCTCTGCAGAGTCGGGGCCCTGGCATGTGCCTGTGTGTGAGTGTGGCTGTGTGTGAGTGTGGTACGTGTTGTGCTCTGTGCTATTTGTGGTGTCTTGCATGTGTTGTGCATGTTATGTGTTTTGTGTGTTGTGTTGTATGTATATGTTGTGTGGTGTGTGATATGTATAAGTGTGTGTTGTATGGTGTGTGCATGTGTTGTGTGTGTGCAAGTGGGTTCTGTGTGTGACTCATAAGGAGCTGAGTCACAGGATCATGGAGGCTGGATGGTCACCAGGTGGTCAGTGTGGATGTGCAGGCTGGCGACCAAGGAGAGCTGATGGTTGATCTAGCTGGAGACATGAGGCCCGGGAGAGCCAGGGTGAGCTCAGGTCTAGTGAAGGCCTGAGGTCCAGGAGGGCCAGGGTCAGCTCAGGTCTAGTGAAGGCCTGAGGCCCAGGATAGCCAGGGAGATCTCAGATTTAGTGGAGGCCTGAGGCCCAGGAGGGCCAGGGTGATCTCAGGTCCAGTGGAGGCCTGAGATCCAGTAGGACCTGGGTGAGCTAGGTCCAGTGGAGGCCTGAGGCCCAGGAGGGCAAGGGTGATCTCAGGTCCAGTGGAGGCTTGAGACCCAGGAAGACCTGGGTGAGCTCATGTTTAGGGACAGCCTGAGCCCCAGAAGTGCCAGGGTGAGCAGGAGGGTCAGGGTGAACTCAGGTCTAGAGAAGGCCTGAAGCCCAGGAGGTTCAGGGTTAGCTAGGTCTAGGGGACACCTGAGGCCCAGGAGGGTCAATGTGAGCTCAGGTCTAGAGAAGGCCTGAGGCCAGGAGGGTCAGGGTGAGCTAGGTCTCAGGGAGGCCTGAGACCCAGGAGTTCCAGGGTGAGCTAGGTCTAGGGGAGACCTGAGGCCCAGGAGGTTCAGGGTGAGCTCAGGTCTAGAGAAGGCCTGAGGTCTGGAGGGTCAAGGTAGGCTCAGGTGTAGAGAAAGTCTAAGGCCCAGGAGGGCCAGGGTAAGCCCAGGTCTAGAGAAGTCCTGAGACTTCGGAGGGTCAGGGTGAGCTCAGGTCTAGGGGAGGCCTGAGGCCCAGGAGAGCCAGGGTGAGCTCAGGTGTAGAGAAGGCCTGAGGCCCAGGAGGGCCAGGGTGAGCTCAGGTCTAGAGAAGGCCTGAGGCCCATGAGTGTCAGGGTGAGCTCAGGTGTAGAGAAGGCCTGAGGCCCAGGAGGGCCAGGGTGAACTCAGGTCTAGGGGAGGCCTGATTCCCAGGAGGGGCAGGGTGAGCTCACGTGTAGAGAAGGCCTGAGGCCCTGGAGAGACAGGGTGAGCTCAGGTGTAGAGAAGGCCTGAGGCCCAGGAGGGCCAGGGTGATCTCAGATGTAGAGAAGGCCTGAGGACCAGGAGAGGCAGGGTGAGGTCAGGTCCAGTGGAGACCTGAGGACAGGGAGAGCTGACTTTTTGATTCCAGCATTAGGACAGTAATATGGCTGTACAGGAAGTGTCCTGTTGATACCGCTGTTTATCTGTGACTTCTGCTTCTTCAGATGTTGAACTATAACACCAGAGAAGCACGCCAAGACAAGCATGTATAGCAGATTTTATTTAAAAGTAGTAACACAGACATCTCCCAGGAGGGAGAGGGGGCCGTGGCTGATGTTCTAGAATCCCCAGAAGTGAGCATCCCTATATGGTTTGTAGATTAGGGTCTCTTGTTCTGTTCTCTCCCCACTATCTCTCTCCTTGCTGCCTGCATGGCCAGGCCCAGGAGATGTGGTGACATGGCAAACAAGGTGAGCAGCAGAAGGCAGGGGAGGGGCACAGGGAGGACTCAGGCAGGTGGGAGCCCTGTGGGCATTAACTGGCAAATCCCTGCCTGCAGCTTTTTGGGAGGGGCAGTTAAGCAGGTAAACTTGGTGATCTAAAGGGCTCTGGAGTCATTGACACCTAGTCTCCCAGGGGCATTTCCAACTTCCAGATGCAGATGTCTTTCACGGCCTCCATTTCCTCTATTTGACCTGATTCCCTATTTGTACGCTAACTGCCTGTCCCCAATTCAGGCTTCATTGTGTCCTCAGGGAAAGTGAGTTTTAGATTCTCTGCAGCCTCAGGTGAAAGCAGGCTCCAATGTTGGCCTCCTCCAAAGGCGTCTGTGCAGCTGTCTGTGGGGGGGACAATGTGGACCAAGCATCTGGGTACCCATGGCCTGGCCATGCTGACACAGGGAATCCTCACTGGGTGCACTGGAGTTTGAGTGGCATAGCTGTTGCTCAGAGGGTGCATGGTTGCCCAGAGTAGGGACCAGGTGACCCGCTGCTGGTGCTGCAGCTCCGTCTAACTGAAGAGCTGTGAGAATCAGCTGCAGGGTGTTGCATGCTCACTTGAGACCAGGCCCCTGTTAAGGGGTCTCAGTACCTCTGGGAAGAGGGACCTGCTGTCCCTTCCATGGAGGAGAAGAATGGTTGGGAACACCTCAGCAGCCCACCTTGCCAAGTCTGAGCTCCAAGCAGAGACTGAATCCCAGGGTGCTGTTGGTCTTCCCAGGGTCCTTCAAATGCTGGGCACAGCATGAGTGCTGGACAGTGGGTTTCAAATGCACAGTGGGGGAGGAATTTGTCCGCAGCAGGAGGAAGGCTCTTGGGGATCTGTGCACTGGAAACTGGGATCCCTTTGTGTTCAGTCTCAATGTGGCAAGTGTCTCAAAGTAGTGTGTGTGTGTGTGTGTGGTGGCTGGAGAGCTTTGGACTGATTCACTTCAAGGCATTTGCTGTGTGGCTCCTGTGTGCCCAGCAGAGGGGCAGGGCTTTGTGCCAGGCAGACCTTCCTGTGCCCCCTGTGCCCTCCTGTGGCTGGTGTTTAATGGAAGGAAGAGAAAATGAGCTAAAAATCCTCTTTAGGGTCTTTACAGTATGTTGTGGACGTGGGTAATAAGGCAAATCTAAACAGAGCTGGGATCTGAAAACCTATTATATTTTTCCAGGAGAAATCCAAGTCCCCTATGTCATCTGGCAGGAATGGAGGACCTGCCTCGCAGTAAACTTAGGTGCAGAGAAATTTGGGTGGTTTAAACAACATTCTGATTTGCACCTTTGCTCCTTTGCCCTCTGGAACCTGCATCTGATCCAAGAGCTCCTGCTCTTTCTCAGGATAAGCTTCAGACTTAACCAAAATCATTTTTCTAATCATAATTATTTATGCTTTAATTTTTTAAAAAGGAGTGAGCTGTTTCTTGTACAGTTTTTAAAAAGAAGTCCCCTGAGGTGGTTGGGAAGCTTTCCTGAGGGAGTGAGGCTTTGGTGGTTGCACAGGTGGGTGCATTGGAGCTGCCCAGGCAAGGGGGCTCCTGGCAGCTGGATGGCAGGTGCAGAAGTCTGAGCTGGTCGGAACTGGGGGTACTGAGTGGAGGTGAGCAGGGCCGTGGGGATGGGGCTGTGATGAG
This sequence comes from Glaucomys volans, assembly GCA_020662805.1. Lineage (NCBI taxonomy): Eukaryota > Metazoa > Chordata > Mammalia > Rodentia > Sciuridae > Glaucomys > Glaucomys volans. The sequence continues at coordinate 3,751 of JAJEJO010003400.1, forward strand.
CTGGGCAGGTGGGCGGTTGGGCAGGGGCCCTACAGACCAGGAGCAGGTTGTCCTTTTGGTTTTGGGAGGATCTGGGTTAGGAGAGATGGAGCCAGAGGAAGAGGAAGTCTGACTCCAAGAAGGACCAGCCAGAACTTGCCGGAAGTCTGCAGGGAGACCTGTGGCTGCACAGAAAGAGGAAGCTGAGAAGAGGAAGAGAGATAGCATCTGAGGTGCCTTGGGGAGGGAGATAAGCAGGGCAGGGCTGGGTGGGTTTTCAAGGCCAGTGTGACAATCTAGGATGGGGGGGGTCATGGCAAAGAGGCTCTGTGACTCATTCTCCTGGCCTGCCACAGAGGCTGGCATCCCCTGGGCACCTCAGCCCACTCCAATCCACTGACAGGCCTCGTCAGCATCACCGCCAAGTTACTTCCAATGCCCTGCTTCTCACAGCTCCCACCTGGGAGTCAACCACCAACATGGCTCACCTGGGCAAGGATAGTCACCTCCTCCCTGGTCACCTTGCTTCTGTCCCTCTGGTTCATCTTCAAACCAGTAGCCAGAAGGATCATGTTAAAACCTAAGTCAGGCTGTGATTCTCCTCCCAGGGCTCTCTTGACAAAGAGTCAAAATCTTACAGTGTTCCAGGGGACCGCGGGTGATCTGACCAAATCTCCTCCCTGTCCTCACCTCCTCCCTCTCTCTTCTTCTCACTTTCCTTTTGGTTACTCTACAAAATCACAGGAGTGGTCTGCCCCAGGGCCTTTGCACTTGCTGTTCCTTTGGCCTCAAATAGCTTTACAGTTCACTTCCTTCAGGCTTTTGCTCAAACGTCACCCTTTGAGTAGAGCCATTTGGGCTTCCTTGTTTAAAATTGTACCTCCAACCCCTGGCCACTTTTTCAGTCTGCGTCTTCCCTTTAATTTTTCTCTACCTTCAGTCATCAGGGGATATGCTGTAGCATCTGTTATTTCCTATTACTCTCTCCACACCTCCATCCCTATGGACAAAATCTCCATGTCTGCAGAGACTTTCATTCAGGTCACATTTTTCATTGAGCCTCTGTTGGGCACCCTTATTGGAGATGAAGCAGGTGGCAGGGAATCCTGCCTAGGAGCACATCCTAGGTCCCAGGGGCCATCGTCTTGCTGCCTCTGTTCCAGTGTTGCCTCATCCCTGCGACTGAGGGTCAGCCCTCCCATCGGGGAGTGGGGAGTGAGACCGCATGCATTGCAAGAGCATGATGAAGTCACACACATCACTTCTGCTCAGGCCTCTCAGCCGATCACAGCCCTGTAACCATGTCCAGTGCACAAGAAGATGGCAAGGCAACCTTCATGGACAGACTAAGCACTGAAACGAAGAGGGTGCCCAGGGTCAGGAAGAACAGTCATCATTCTCTGCACTGAGATTCCTGTTGGAACTGTAACCAAGCCCTACCTCTCTCCAAAGCCTCTCTCTTGATTCATCTTCTGTTCAGTGCTGGGGTTCCAGTGTGGACCATGGCCAACAACCTCGGCATCCTCCAGGACCTTGGAATACTGCAGAGTCTCAGGTCCTCTTCTCCAGACCTGCTGAGTTGACATCTGATTTTCCAAGAAGTCCTGTGAGTTCAAGGTGAGATAGATCCTACTGGTACATGGATTATTCTTGGATTGGCCAAGGTCCATATCAGGGCTTCTCAAACTTCCCTGTGCATGCAGACCACTCAGGGCTCTTGTTCAAATGCAGATCCTGATTTGGTAGACCTGGCTCAGGGTTTGAGGTCTGGAAACATTGAACTCAAAGACGATGCTCATCCTGCTGTCCCTTGGATCACACATTGAGTAGCAAGGGTTGTGGGATCTTCAAGGTACTTGACTCAGCACTGTTGGCTGCTATCTCAGGGGCTTAGGGCCACTGTAACAAGTCAGCACAAGCTGGGTGTCTTATTGCAACAACAATTTATTCTCTTGCAGTTCTGGGGCTCAGACAGAAGCCCTGGTGTTGGGGGCTGTTCTCTGTCGTGTGGAATCTGCAGTGATCCTTTGTCTTAGCTTCTGAGGTTGCTGGCAGTCCTTGTGCTCCTTGGCTTGTACACACATTACCCCAATCTCTGTCCATGGTCACATACCTTGCTGTACCTAAAGAACATAAAATCATCCAAACTGATCATGTAAAGCCAAAGAAGTCTTTATTTTAGCTGCCAGCAACGACCTCCCTTACACCTAAAAGCAGGGTGCCGGGAAATCGCACATTCGTTCTTTTTTTGCCAAAGTTTATAGGATGGGGGAAGGGATTAGGGTGGGGCTATAGGGGGGGAAGGGATTGGAGTGGGCTATAGGGAGGTGATTTGGGATTGGGGTGGAACGACCTCTGGATCGCAATGGAGAATCTTCCTTGGGAGCACCAACATGTTAATCTGCTTTTTGTTGCTCTAACATTCCCCACTGGTCTTATCCACATTAACAAATCCTTGTTTAGGAAACTAGTGGTTTTTCAGTTTGCAACTTCCCAGATTCTGATGGGCTCCATTCCTCAGTTTGACCAGATCTTTTATTTAACACTAACTGCCTGTCCTTAATTAGGAACCTTTTACTGCTGTAAGGATAGGGGGCACCAACCATTCTTGCTGCTTCAAGCAGGAAGAGGGTGGAGTCTGGGGAAGCAGTTTGAAGTTCCTTTTAGAAATCTGGTCAATGAGGAGCAGAAGTCTGCTTGGGAAGAGCAGGCTGTGAAGTCATCTGGGGTGGGTGCTTCTATGAGAGAGAAACAAAGTGACATAAGTACCAAAATGAGATTAATACAGAATAGAAGTCAATCTCTCACCAGGTGGAAGAAGCGAGAAGTTGTTCCCATAACAAGGCCTATCAAAGGCTGGAGAGGTTGAGGCCTTTATTTGGGAACTTGAATTATCAGGTACATTTGCCTGAGAATCTCCCTTTTGTAGCCTCCAGTCCTATTCTAGGGGTAACACAAGTACATCTTAAGTTACATTAAACTATTTTTTTAAATGCCCAAGAATGTCTATGGTTTGGTTTGGTTTTAACTGTTTTGCTAGGTGTTTAAGATCAAGTTGGTCAAATTTTCCTGTTCCTGTCTCTTATGAGTCAGCCAAGTTCTCACAGGGGTCACTTGTGGGGAAACTGAGAGTAGCTTCTTAGCTTTGTTCCTGTGTTTGGGTGGTGGCAGCTCCTGCATTTCAGCAGCTCCTTCATTTCAGCAGCCTCTGCATTGTGGGGCAGGCAGCAGTGATCCTCCTGGATTCCAGCAGCTCCAAGGCAGTGGCTTCTGCCTTGTGGACAGCTGATAGCTCTTTGCTTCCATTCATGGCCAAGGGAAGCTGGTTCTTGCTCACTCCCATCAGCCCCAGGAGGGCAGGGGCCAAGCCTGTCTGGCCCACTGCTGCACCTCCTTGTTCTCAGCAATGTTTGCTGTGTCTCCAACTCTGGGGGACAAGTCTGGAATGCGTGGGTTATTGAGAGGCATCCACTCAGATTGGGTTCTGTCCTGGATGGCTCCAAGCTCTGGTGGTGGTGGCATCTGGGCCCCAGTGGCTTTTGTGCTCTAGCTGTGGCAGTTCCCACAACCTGGAGGCCAATGGCAGCTGGTGTTTCCTCTGCTCTGGACATAGCGATGCCTTCTGTGCAACATAGAAACCAGGCCGTGTCTTTTGCCCACTGTCTGCATGAATGAATACTCTGAGTTCTGGCAGTAGTGAAGGCAGCAGTACTGACCTGGAATTGTGAAGTTTTTTAGAGAATTTCTTTCATTCTTTAGATGCAGACTGACTCTGAGGGCAAGAACCAAAACTGGTTTTCTTGGCCCCTTTGTTTTTATCTTAATCCTTAAGTTTGACCTTAAACATCCAGCAAGCCAGTTTCACCAGTTATTATCTCCTCTATTTCATAGGTGATGGCCTAGCATACTTCTTCAAAACATTAATCTGACATCAGCTATAGAGCTTACAAGGAAAATACAAAATAGAATTAACAACAGTAGAAACATGTCTAGTTTGTGTCATAGTCATCCTAAATCCTGCCTGAGTTAAATATTTCCTATTTCCTAATAGGAAATGTATTTCCTACATTTCCTATTTGATATCACAGTAATTTTACAATAAAAAACAAACTTTTGAATATAACTTTAAATGTGCTGAATGCTGACATATTTTGGAAACATTCTGACTTGTAGCAGGGTGGGAGGCAGACCCTTATTTCAGGCAAGGCAGGGCCTTTTACAGTCTTAGGCAGAGTGTTCCAGGTTTGAAATTATTTTTGCCTCCTCTTAGGACATCATGTTACACTGTTTATATGTATAGTTTCCTGAATCTATGTGAATAGTTGTTAACCAATATATTGTATTTAAAACAAATCAAGGAAAGGCTGAGAGCTTTTAACCTTCCTTTTATGTGGCCAAGTAACCAAGTAATTTTGTTTTCTGATATTAACCTTTAAATAAATCAGGCTCTCACTAACTTTAAATACATTTGCAATTAAATTTTGATCTCAGTGTAAAAAGTAACAAATTTATATATACCCTATTGATAGCAGGTTCTGTTACAGAATACTAAATGATAAAAATAAGTCTCCAATAAAATTTGCCATTCCCACAAGCCTGAACCTACCAACACAGACAAGTCTAACCTGGAGAACAGCAGCCCAACAAATTCCCTGCTCTAAAGACCAGCATACCCAGAAGACATGGACACAATAATATACAAAGAGCAACCAAACCTAGTTTTTCAAGAAAAAATCCTAGGCTCTGCATCATAGCACAATACCCTACCAGTTTTTTAACCACAATAAAGAATAAAATTTAAAGAAATTCTAGTCATTTTAACATATTGATTACACTTTGATTTATTTTAGCCTATTAACATTTGACCTTAGGGGAAAACTTTAAACAGTTTGTAATTGATGGTCTCACATACATGTAACTACTTAGTAACAGAAAAACTTATTGGAATTTGCCCTTTACCTACACACAGAATTTCTTACCCAGAAGTATTTTCCTTTTCCTTTTACTGAATATATCTTCATACCTAGAACTTTCCATTTTCCCTTTCCCATCTGTTGACTACTTCCTTGTTTGTATTCTAAAACAACTCTTATGAAATTTCTGAATTTAGATAAATTATTAGGATTTCGCTCTCAGTAACCTTGCTCTCAGCGATGATACAAAACAATCCCAAATCCCTTTATTTAACAATCCATGAAAACCCCAATAATGCTAAAGCATATTATCACATGGAATTTAAGGTGTAATGCATTAACTCTAATTTACTTATTTTACAGTATTAACCAAGATCAGACAAGTATTTTGAATAGTATTTGCTATCTCTCTCCTGTGGCAAAGTCCTAAAAAACAATTGATATTACATATTTTGTAGACATCAATATTTTATTAATTGACCACCTAGAGACTTGTGAGGTAGATACATTTTACATTCATTTATTTATTGAATTTATATTGAACCTTTTTAATCACATGAATCAAATATACCTGGATAGCACTCTTTAGGTTAATCTCTAATATCATGTACATGAATTTTGGACACAGTATACACTTAAACAAAGGCCTTGTAGGTTTTTATCTCCATTGCAATGTAACAAGATGTTCAAAAATCTAAGTTGAATAAAAAATAGGACTGGCCAAAAGTTATGAGCTCAACAAGTACCCGGCCACCTGTTAGTTATTCTCAACTAAAACACTCTTTTGTTTTTTTTTCCTTGGGTTGGAAATTGGTCTCCTCCTGGGTATTTTGCTTCCTCTATTATCATTTCAATATAAGTTCTACTTGTGATTTGGTTCCAGAAGAAACCTGATGTCTCAGGCACTTTAACCATTTTATCAGGACAGGGTTTGAATGCTTAAGAGCTCTGAAACGGGCTTTTGTTATTCCTCCTGGGTGGATGCACAAGTAATTTACATATTGTAAAACAATTCGCTGTGGGGTGCTATAACACTGGAGGGGGGTTGGACCTGGTTTCTTCTCCCCCTCAGGTGGGTGAGAGAGCAGGTGTCCCCAGCCATCTTGTCCCTCCTTCGACCCCTGGATTTGGAAATGGCTTTTGGCAGCTACCTGAGTCTTGAGGGATTGGTAGCAGCGCGAACTGCATTTAAGTTTGGTCTGGCCTTAGCCATTAAACGGGTGCAGCCTCTCCTAGTTCTGGAACTAGAGAATGCAGAATCTGAAAGGCAATTCTTAAGCCATAATCCAAATTTAATGAAAGGCACCCGGTCAAGATGGTTTCTCCACTCAATGCCCTGAGGGCATTAATCAACCTCAAAAGTGGGCCATTTTGATTTACAAAACTTTCTTAAGTTACATCCATTAACAAAAGCTCCTTAGTCAGCAGCACATTCTTGGAAGTCATGAAAATTATCTAAAAAACAAGTTAGAACAGTGGGGCACGTTGTTGTCTGCCTATGTCCCATAGTAGACTGTCCTGAAGAGATGCGACACAGAAAGCAAGGAAAAAAAAAAAAAAACACAGAAAGCACAAACGGCCCCGACACCCAGGGGGCCAGTGGCAAAGGCAACTCTGGATGTGAGTTGTGCCCTTCCAATTGATCGCCCCAGCTGCAGCGGGCATTGCCACGGCCTGCCGTGCATGGGTGCTGTGCCATGAGGCAGGCAGGTGGTGGCCATGGCAGCAGCAACAGAACCCACAACTCCTGGCAGGCCTGTGACAGTGGGCAACATCATGGTGTCCTGTGTCCTGCCCCCGGGGCATGCATCCCTGGGTGGCAGCTTGCCAGAGTGGGCCCACATGGAGGTCCTACACAGACTCTACACAGAGGCCTACTGGACTAGGCCAAAGCCACA
>JAJEJO010003401.1:0-19853 GCA_020662805.1 Glaucomys volans
TGCCCAACTTATGCAACCTGCACCAACACCATTGGGAGCTACTACTGCACTTGCAAATGGGGCTTCTTGTCCAGCAATGGACAAATCCAATTCAGAGGCCAAGGAGTGAAATGTGAAGGTGAGTTTGCATCCAAGAAACCCTCTATGGTCTCGTAGGAAAATATGTTGGAAGTTGCTGGGTAATGGATGCAAGGACTTCCCTCATCAAAGGGCCTACAGGACTTCCCCTCTCCCTCCCTCCCTCCCTCCTTCCCATGTACCCCCTCCTGTATCCCCTCTGCACCCCTCCCTTCCCTGCTCTCTTGTTCTGATTCCTGACTACTGTAGATGTGAGGGCTCTTGGGCTTCCTCACAGCACGGCAGCACGTTCCAAGATGGAGCACCTCAGGGAACTAGGGTGGAAGTGCATGGTGCTCTTATGCCTTAGGTTCAAGGTTTTGTGACCTGACAGCTTTGCCACCCTAGTGACAAGTTTGGGAGGGAACACAGACCCTTCTTTGGTGGACGGATGCCTCATCACAGTGCAGGAGGAATGTGTGGGATGGGGGATTCTTCTACCACCTTTGGAAAATGGCATCTGCTCTCCAGGATGGAGCAATGTTTCTTGGGGAGTTACCAGGGATTGAACTCAGAGGCACTGGACCACTGAGCCACATCCCCAGTCCTATATTGTAGTTTATTTAAAGATAGAGTCCACTGAGTTGCTTAGAGCCTCACTTTTTGCTTAGCATGGCTTTGATATCTCCATCCTCCTGCCTAAAACTCCTGACCCACTGGGATGAGAGGCATGTGCCACCGTGCCTGTCTGTATGGGGAAAATTTGTCTAACTTGTTCCTTCTCTGTCTAGATGTTGATGAATGTACTGAGAGGCCCCCACACTGTGGTCCCAACTCAGTCTGCAAGAACCTGTTGGGGAGATACAAGTGCAGCTGTCTTCCTGGCTTCTCCTCTCCCACTGGAGACTGGATCCCGGGGCAGCCAGGCAACTTCTCCTGTACAGGTAAATCCCCTGTGCCCCAGGACATGGGCCTTGCATGGGTGTCTACCTCTGTCTGAGTGTGTGCATCTCTAGACTCACAAAACTCTCTGTTCATGTGCCTATCCCCTCTCCCTTTCAGACATTGATGAGTGCCTCCATGGCGGGGTCTGCTCTGAGCATTCCAACTGTGCCAATTCTGTGGGGAGCTACAGTTGCAGCTGCCAAGCTGGATTCGTCTCCAATGGCTCCACTTGTGAAGGTTCAGAGGACCTGGTCTTTGTCATTTTCCTACCTGATTAAGTAGGAGTCATCCCATTGGAAAACCACAGGAGGATGGTGTTATGACCCTCATCATAAGGATGAGAGCATTGGGGCTCAGATAGGCAAAGTGACTTTTCTAAGGGTGCACAGCCTTGAGGTGGACAAACTGGGATCTGAACTCCTGTTGAGGGCCAACATGGATCAAGCCATGGGTTGGGCTATGCTTGATGTTAGGGAGGTGCTCTTGTGAATAGTGTGAGTTTTTCCCCAAGGAGATGCTGGCAAAGTCCGAAGCCCTCTGGATTGTCACAGATGGAGGTGTGAGTTACTGGCAGCATCGCAGAGGTAGAGGACAGAGGAGCAGCTAAGCATTCTGCCATGCACAGAGCAGCCCCCAACCAAGGATCCAGGGCACCAGAGAGGCCCTCCCCAGAGAGCGCTCAGACCTGAACTTCAGAGCTTTCCCCCAGAGGCACTTGAGGTCATCCCTGGGTTCTCCCTATCTTCCTTTTGCCTCCACACTGCCAGTCAGCACAGCCAGGGAATCTTCCATCTATGCACCTTGGATTCTGCCCCTCTGGCCTGGGCTCAGGCTTCCTCATCGCTGCAGCAGCCTCCCTGTGATTCTCCCCCTTTCTCCAGTTTTTCCCCTTGAGTCCACCTTCCATGGTGAAATGTTCTCCCCAAAGGGTGATGACTGTGTCTCCATTACCTAGGCTGACCCTGCTGTTCTCCATGACTCTGTGGAGCAGGGCAGGGCACCATCCAGCCTGCATCAGAACCCTGCTTACTTTAGAGGTGTTTACAGGCACACATGCCTTTCATACTTCATCTGTCGCAGTTTGCTATAGCTGAGTAACAAATTGCCCTGTAGTTAGTGGCCTCCAGTGGTAGGGAAATAAAGGAAGGGACAGGGTGGAAGGGAGGAAAGGGAAGTGAGGGAAAGAGAGGGATCTCCAACACAGGTCAGCATGCAATGATCTTTTATTCTCCATCATTATTATCCTTCTCCATCCTTCTTTATCCTTCTCCTTCTATATCCATCTATGTTGTTACAAATCCTTCTATACCCCTACAGACAAAGAAGGCAAAAAGCCAACAGCAATGAATTCCCAGGCAAAGCAGGCAAATCACCAACAGCAATGGCTGGGGCCAATGGGCAACAGCCAGATAACCACCCCTTGAACTACTTAATCTAATCTAGACTCAAACATTTCAAACTCTGTCCTTTCTCAGGGCCAGAGAAACATTCTTCTTTGCAAGCAATGTTCTCTCTATCTGTTTCTGACCTCTTCGCAGAAAATCCTGTTTGTAGGCAATTCCCACCAAGGACTACAAAGTCTCTAGTTTGTAAGAGCACCTGTAGTTAAAACTTCTGATTTCCCTCTTGGTAGAAAATACTGTTTACAGGCAGATTCCACCAAGGACTACAAGGTGTCTTGTTTGCAAGCCCAACTGTACCTAATAAGTTTTGATTCCCTACATATCCTCCCCTCTGATTTAGAAAAAATGCCAAAGCTGAAGTGATTTGAGAAGCCCTTTTGCTCAATTGCTGTTGTTTCTTTTAGTGGCAGAAGTCTATATATAAAACAAAACAAATAAGAAAAAATTTTTATAACATTACCCAATGAAATAGACAACACAGTAGAAATATGACCCAATGGATTAAAATTAACAATACTAGATGTAAGTCCTTGAATGATATCAGACCCAGCAATATTGGATAATATTTTACTGAATGTATCTATTATAGTTCTTTCTAATTTTATAATTTTCACAGTTAAATTTTGATGTCCATGTAATTGTTTTTGAACTTTATCCCAAGAGTCACTAATATTATAAAGCACAGGAGTTATGTAAAAATGAGAAGAATTTCAGTCACATTTCAAAACACTTCATGTGGCCAAAAGTGTCAGTTGATCTCCAAGCCAGGATACTCTCTGTTGCAGGTTAAGCATATCTGTAGCTAATGGAGAGTCCAAGTCCTTTTGTTGTTGCCATAGTAACCATCTAAAGGAGTAGGTGCAGCATGAGCAAAACTTGAGTTAGCAGTAATAATAGCACACATTAAGAGAAATAAAGTTCAGGCTCCTGGATCTGGGTCAGGAGCCATAGCTGTTGTTTAATCTTTAAGTTTTTCATGTTTCCCCAGCTGTGGTCCACCACCAGAGGGGTGCTGGTCATTCAGCGATGAATTCTCCATCTGTTGAGTCAGCAGCCTGGACATGAGGACGAATGTTCTTGGCCAGTACCCTCAGAGGCTTTTCTGTAGTTCCTGGAAAGATACAAGCAAATCTTCTGCCTTGGGTTAGCCATGGGTGTGGACCATGTCTTGTGTTAGTTAGTGGGTCCCTTGGGGTGGCATTAGAACACCCCACTCCTATTCATTGCTTATGAATAGGAGAGAGACCTTTATCATCAAAGGTGAGAAATTTTAATGTAGAAAGGACTAGCACAGTCAAATTAAGAGTACAATGCAGGGGTGTATTTTCCCCCTCTCTTTAAAACTGGAGTTTGAGTATTCCATTAGCTCATTTAATGATTTTTTGGCATTTGGGATTGTGGGGTATATTTGTTATGTTTTTAATATTGAAACTTCTTTAGAAAATTTTGAAAGGTAGAAGCAGAACCTTAGTTCAGTTGAGGCAGGACTCCTTATAAATCTTAGATAAATCATTTTTGTTTTGAAGCCAATCTTGGTTTTTTGTTATGAACAGCTTGATTAAGCTTATATGTCCAGTGAGGGTTAAAGGAGGACTGTAAAATAAAGATTTATAAGTTTAAAAAGTTATGCTACTAACTTTTACTTGTATACATTTTATTTATTTATTTACCTGTGTATATTGTATTTATTTATTTATTAGTAAGTTAAAAACTAAGTAAACTTTACTTTCTGTATTTAGGAAAGTTTTAGAAACTAAAACATCTATGTAGTTTTTTCATAGTTGCTTTGTGTAATATTAGGAGCTCTGTGTAGCTCTTAAGAAAGTTTACTGTTTAAAGTTGTCACAAGGCAGGCAGGAACTGCAGAAGTGGAGCTGGTGAAACATTGTTGCTGTTTAGTAAAAGAATTTCTTTTTCCCAGGAGCTGTGTGCTTGAGATCAAGGTCAGTGTTGATAAGACTTTACACAGAGCTTTTTCATGTAGGGCTTTGTTACAGTAGTTAGACATCATGGGCTTTTTTATAAAAGATTATTTACAGCTAAAAAGTCATTAGTGACTCTTAATCTTAAGTATTATTGTTTTATTTATTATTGTTATTATTATTTTTAATGTTCTTTTCTAAATGTTACATTATCTTGTAACATTTACATATGTTGCTTTTAGAGTTTAAATATTAGCTAATGTTATATATTATTAAGTTTAAAATATAGATTAAAGAATGAGAGAACTTTTAACTTCTATTTTGTGTGTTAAAGTAGCAAAATGATTTTATGTTTTATAATATAGACTTTTAAATAGATTATGTTCTCTTTGTACTGTAAAAATTATATATTTAAAATGTTACCTCAATGTAAGAGGACATTATATATCTTATTGATAATATTATATAAAATGATATAGGTAAAATTAAATAAAGTTTACTATTTAATATAAGTTTAAAGATTATTATTACAGACAAGCTTAGTTTGGAGAATAGTAGCTAGATAAAGATACTGTTTTAAATTTTTTGCTTTAGAAGTTTGTATACCTAGAAAATATAAACACATTTAACATATAAAGAGGAGTTATAGCATAATTATTTTGATATTGACTAAATTGAGGTTTTAGAAAAATTAGGCTATGAAATATAGTATGACATTTTAACATCTGTTGATTAACCATGTTTGTACAAAAAAACCCTAAATTATAAGATTAATTGCTTTTAGTAATGGAATTGAAGAGAACTGATGTTTAGGGTAATTTAGTATTTATTTGAGATTTTAGAACAGGAACACTTCTTAATTTTTTAGAACGCAGTTTTCCCAAGTAATAAAACCTGACAAATAGAAGAAAATTATCTTGATGGGGCAAAACAACATTTTAAATTTTGTTTTATATCAGTACATTAAACTTTACGTAAATCTGTGTTAATTACAGCCAATTTAATCACAAACACAAAGTTTGTGAAATTTACCCTTTACTTCCTATCACCTACACAGATTCTTTTTTACTTACTCAGACCTCTTGTAACACTTATTTAAACCCTCTTTCACTTACTCAATACTTTTACTTGCACAAACCTTTACTTATAAACCTTTTTTTCCTTTTATTCCAAGCCTTATATCTAAATTCCTATCACCAGCTTTTTGTCTAATTTCCCATCACAAACCTTCTTAAAACTCTTTCCCTTTAAACTTTCTTATATCTCATTATAGAAAGATTTTTCAACTTAGAAATATTTTTATGTCTTTTACCAAATATATTTTTATGCTTAGAATCTTTTATATATTTTTCTTACTTGTTAGCTTTATTCTTTGCTCACATTTTGAAATCATTCTTGTGAAACTTTGAACTTAAATTACTCCATTTTAATAAAATGAAATATTTTGTTATATAGCACCTTGATTAAAACACAGTTGAAACTTTTGGATTTCTCTGTAAATAGAAATATGCTTGTTAGTAATTAACTTTAACCTTGTCTTTAGTGATGATATAAAGTAATTTATTAATCTAGGAAAACACCAGCAACGTTTAAGTACGTAGTCATGGAATGTAAGGAGTTAAGAATTTAACAGTTAGCATTTTAACATTGTAAATTGAGCAGATCTACTTAATAAACATATTTCATTAACCTCTTGTATATCAAAACCAATTTACTTATTTTTTTGTAAGAACAATTTTATTAGATAAGCATATTGAATAGTGTTTGCTTTCTCCTCTGTTGAAGAAAAATCCTAGAAAGAAAGGACATTAGGCATTTCACAATAAATAGTACTATTAACACTTTGAAGAACCTGTGAGTAAAGTAATATTAAGACATTTGATTTTTACTTATTTAGTCAATTTAAATTGAACCTTTTCCATCACGTGAATCAAAGTTTGGATCCAAATCTGAATTTAATTGAGAGCTCTCTTTATATTAATTTGATACCATGTACATGATTTGACATATGACAGAAAGACAAATAGAAATACAAAACACACCAGTACACACCCAAAGAAAAATTCATGAGCTCAGAAGATACAGAATTTAAACAAAAAGCAAGTCCTGTAAAACAGACATGGCCATCAAGAATTTAAAACAGCATGAGAAAAAATCAGCTTTCTGTGCTGTAGCTTACTACACAATCCAAAGTGAACTTGAGCAAGGCCAGGCCAGGAAAGTTGTTGCTTGGGGTTTTTGACCCCTGTAGTAATTTTAGATACTGAGTCTTAATGAATGAGAATCCTCCATCATAATGCTGAAAGTCCCCCTTTTATTACCAGTGTGTAACCCTTTCAGTACTGATAGCTTTAATTATTTACATTGATTTTGGAAGTCTCCCTTTTCTTCCTGGGGCGATACCCTTCCTTAAGCTGATAGCTTTTATTATTTTACATTGATTTAGGAAGTCACCCTTTTTTCCAGGGCAATCACCCTTTCTTAAGCTGATAGCTTTTATTATTTTACATTGATTTATTACTATTATTATTATTATTATTATTATTATTATTTATTATTATACTAAAAGTTCCCCTTTTCTTATTTAAACCTGGAGTACTTACCCTTTTGATGCTGATCCTGCCGACTACACCAAATGTAGGAAAATAAGGGAAAGGGGGGAAAAGAAGGGAAGAGAGGAAAGGGAAAAAGGAGGAAATCTCCAACACAGGTCATCATCAATGATTCTTTATTCTCTATTATTCATCATCCTTCATCCATCTCCATTATTATTATCCTTCTCCCCTGTTACATATCATTTTAGCCTTTTATACCCCTACAGACAAAGAAGGCAAAAAGCCAACAGCAATGAATTCCCAGGCAAAGCAGGCAAATCACCAACAGCAATGGTTAGGGCAAATGCACAACAGCCAGATAACCACTCCTTGAACTGTTCCTTTATCTAACCTAGACTCAAACATTTTGAGCTCTGTCCTTTCTCAGGGCCAAAGAAACATTCTTGTTTGCAAGCAATGTTCTCTCTATCTGTTTCTGACCTCTTGGCAGAAAATCCTGTTTGCAGGCAATTCCCACCAAGGACTACAAAGTCCTTAGTTTGTAAGAGCACCTGTAGTTAAAACTCCTGATTTCCCTCTTGGTAGACAATCCTGTTTGCAGGCAGATTCCACCAAGGACTACAAGGTGTCTTGTTTTCAAGAACACCTGTTCTATTAAGTTTTGGTTCCCTGCAGACAGTGTTGCTGGATTGTGTATTCACCATGCGACATCTTTTTTCATTATTTTGGAGGGTCCTCCTACTTATTAAATGAAGTTGACTGTAAATACTGTAAATAGCAAGGTGTGTTGTCCTCACCTGTCCTGAGTTTCCTGTGTCTCTTGATTGTGTGCAGAGCCCATGCCAAGTATTTGGTGCATTCTGTGATTTCCACATAAGACAAAGTCATCTAGTGATGCCTGTGTGGGGATGCGTCCCCAGCACTAAGGCCCCACAGTTCTTTGTTGGACCCTTGCACACCCCTGCTTCAACCCTGGTCTCCCTTATTACATCAATGTGTGTGTTGACATGTTCCCTGTCGATTCCAACTGCACCAACTCTCCCAGGAACTATATGTCCACATTTCACCCTGGTTTTGCACCAAGCAATGGTCAACTGAATTTCAGAGGTCAAGGAGAAGAATGCACAGGTGAGCAGAGGGCTTACCAGATGGACCGGGAGAGGAGTTCTTCCTTGTTCTTTTGTATTTCTTAATACTTTTCAATTCTTGCTGATTTTGACAAATGCTTCCAGAACCCATTGCCATGTGACCCAGCTCAATGTGCCACACACCCCAGGCTCCTAGAGCTGTGGCAGCTCTGTTGGCTTTTATTCCCATTCAGAAGCTTTTGAGACACACAGCATCTTCACCTGCAATGGTAACAACCTCCTTGTTTGTGACAGCAATTAGCCTTGTGTGTGACTGAGCTGTTGGTGCTTTGGTTGTAAATTCCTCTCTCTGCCCAAACGGGGGACCCTCCCATCATTTTCACATTATCCACACACTCTTCTTTTTTGTTCTAATTAATTCACTCATTCATTAGTTCACTAAGTCAATACATTATATTTGCATCACTACTATTTAATGAAGTTACCAGCACCCTGGACTAGGTGCTGAGCATTTGGTCGTGGATATGCTGGGCCTTCTCCCTGCTGTTGTCTGGGTCATGGTGTAGAGAAGGAGCCAGATTCATCCTGACTGTTGAGTGCTTGGGCTTCACAGTGTGGTCCATGTCCAACAACTCTGGCATCCTCCAGAAACTTGGTATAAAGTAGAGTCAGGTGCTCTTCTTCAGTCCTGCTGAGTTGGCACCTGATTTTCCAAGATGTCCTGTGAGTTCAAGGTGAGATAGATCCTGTGGTCCATGGACCATTCTTGCATTAGCCAAGGTCTATATCAGGGCTTCTCAAATTTCCCTGTGCATGCAGACCACCAGGGCTCTTGTTCAAATGCAGATCCCAATTTGGAAGACCTGGCTCAGGGCTTGAGGTCTTAGCATTTCCACAGAACTCTGAGATGGTGCTCCTGCTGTCCCTGGGACCACACATTGAGTAGCAGGGGTGTGAGGTCTTCAAGTTACCTAGCTCAGCATCATTGGTTGCTATCTTAGGGACTGAGAGCCACTGTAACAAATCAGCACAAGCTGGGTGGCTTATAGCAACAATGATTTATTCTCTTGCAGTTCTGAGTCTGAGTCTGAAGCCGAGGTGTTGGGAGACGTTTTCTGTTGTGTGGACTCTGCTCTTTTGTCTTAGCTTCTGATGTTGCTGGCAGTCCTTGGCCTCATTGGCTTGTACACACATTGCCCCAATCTGCATCCATTGTCACATACCTTCTGCCCAAGCGTGTCTTGGGATATCTTTCTTCCTCAGAAGGCGCCACTTCACCTGGATTGAAGGTCTGCCCCACTCCCTATGACTGCGTCTTCATTTACATTTCAAAAATCATCCAGGAAGATCCCCTTTAAATAAGGTCACATTCACAGGCACCAGGTTCAAGGCTTCTGCGCCTCTTCCAGGCACATTGAACCCAAAATGGTAACTGCCCCCTTTTTGTGCTGGCGTCCCTGGCATCTGCACTCTGTACTCTAATCTTGTCCAAACCTTCCTTCCATGCTGCCCAGATGTGAACGAGTATGTGTACCTCAGCTCGTGCCCACTTCTTGCATTCTGTACCAACACCCTGGGGAGCTACTACTGCACTTGCAAATGGGGCTTCCTGTCCAGTAATGGAGAAAGCCAATTCAGGGGCCGAAAAGTGACATGTGAAGGTGAGTTTGCACCCCATAAACCCTCTATGACCTGGTAGAAAATCTGTTGGAAGCTGTTGGGTAGTGGATGCAAGGACTTCCCTCATCAAAGATCCAACAGGACTTCTTCTTTCCCTCTCTCCCTCCCTCCTTCCCATTTTCCCCTCCCTTTACCCCTCTTCCCCCTCCCTTCCCTGCTTTCTTGTTCTGATTCCTGATCACTGTAGATGTGAGGGCTGGTTGGGATTCCTCACATAATGGTGGCACATTCCAAGATGGAGCACCTCAGGGAACCAGGTGGAAGTGCATGGTGTTCTTATGACTTAGGTTCAAGGTTTTGTGAACTGGCAGCTCTGCCACCCTAGTGACAAGTGTGGGAGGGAACACAGACCCACCCTTGGTGGAAAGATGCCCCATCACACTGAAGGAGGAGCATCTGGAATGGGGGACTCGTTCAACTTCCTTTGAATAATGGCATCTGCTACCCAGAATGGGGCAATTATTTTATTGTGTATGTGTATGTGTGTGTACAAGGATTGAATGCAGGGGCACTTGACCACTGAACCACATCCCGTCTTATATTGTATTTTATTTAGAGACAGGGTCTCACTGAGTTGCTTAGTGCCTCAAGTTTACTGAGGGTGGCTTTGATCTCTCAATCCTACTTATGCACCCTCCTTAGCCTCTGGGATGACAGGCATGTGCCACTGTGCCTAACTGGATGGGGAAAATTTGTCACAGTGGTTCTCTCTTGGTCCAGATATTGATGAATGTACTGGGAGGCCCCCATGCTGTGGTCTTAACTCATTCTGTGAGAACTGGTGGGGGAGGTACAAGTGCAGCTGTCTTCCTGGCTTCTCCTCTCCCACTGGAGACTGGTTCATGGGGCAGCCAGGCACCTTCTCCTGCACAGGTAAATCCTCTGGGCCCAAGGGCATGGGCCTTGTGTGGCTGTCTACCTCTGGCTGAGTGTGCATCTCTAGACTCACACAGTGACTCTATGGTTCACATGCCCATCCACTCTGCCTTTCAGATGTGCCTCTGTGGTGGGGTCTGCCCTGAGCATTCCAACTATTCCAATTCTGTGGGGAGCTATGATTGCAGCTGCCAAGCTGGATTTGTCTGCAACAGCTCTACTTGTGAAGGTATAGAGGACCTGCTCTTTGTCATTTGCCTACCTGATTAAGTAAGGGTTGCCTCACTGGAAGACCATGGGAGGATGGTGTTTTTACCCTCATCATAGGGATGAAAGCATTGTGGATCAGAGAGGTGAAGTGACTTTTCTAAGTGTGCACAGCCTTGAGGTTGACAAACTGCATCTGAACTCCTGTTGAGAGCCAACATGGATCAAGCCATGAGTTGGGCTATGCTTGATGTTAGGGAGGTGCTCTTGTCACTAGTGTGACTTTTTCCCCAAGGAGATGCTGGCAAAGTCCAGAGGCCCTCTGGATTTTCACGAGTGGAAGTGTGAGTTACTGGCAGCATCTCAGAGGTAGAGGACAGGTGAACTACTAAGCATCCTGCCATGCACAGATCAGACCCCCAACCAAGGATCCAGGGCACCAGATAGGCCCTCCCCAGGGAGCACTCAGACCTGAACTTCAGAGCTTCCCCAGAGGCACTTGAGGTCAGCCCTGGGGTCTCCCTGTCTTCCCTTTGCCTCCATGCTGCCAGTCAGCACAGCTGAGGAATCTGCCATCTGCGCACCTTGGATTCTGCTCCTCTGTCCTGGGGTCAGGCTTCCTCATCTCTGCAGCAGCCTCCCCGCGATTCTCCCCCTTTCTCCAGGTTTTCCCCCCAAGTCCACCTTCCATGGTGGAATATTCTCACCAAAGGGTGATGGCTGTGTCTCCAGTGCCTAGGGTGACACTGTTGTTCCCCATGATCCGTGGAGCAGGGCGTGGCACCATCCAGCCTGCATCAGAGCCCTGCATAGTTTAAGAGGTGTTTACATGCACACCTGGCTTTTATACTCCATCTGTAGTAGTTTGCTGTAGCTGAGTAACAAATTGCCCTAGAGTTAGTGACCACCAGTTATGACCCTTCATTTGGTTCTTGACCTATTGTGGACTGGCAGTGTAGGTTGGGCCATTCTGGTTAGTTTCCAACTCAGTTTGCTCATGTGTGTGTGTGTGGCCACCCCAGCACTGCTGACATTTTAGGCTGGATATATCGCTGTTTTGGGAATTGTCTCTTACATGGTTGGGTGTGTGGCTGCATTGCAGCCCCTAGTTGCTGGATTCCAGGAGCACTCTCCCACTCTCA
Organism: Glaucomys volans; assembly: GCA_020662805.1. Taxonomy (NCBI): domain Eukaryota; kingdom Metazoa; phylum Chordata; class Mammalia; order Rodentia; family Sciuridae; genus Glaucomys; species Glaucomys volans. Next base: position 11,876 of record JAJEJO010003401.1, read on the forward strand.
AGTCACCATAGGCCACAGATGTCTCCAGACTGCCCAGTATTCCCTGTGTAGGAGGCAGTTGCTCCCAGTCAAGTTCCACAGGGTGAACTTAGAAGAGATTTCTCACCATCAACAACCAATATGGGTACATCTGGCCAGTGGGCAGCTTTCTGTCATGTGGTGATAAAGGAACAGTCTCCTTCCATCTTTTGGTGATTTATCCTTCGGACCATGGGGTCCGAGCCTGTGAAAGACAGAGAGAGCAAAAGTCACACTTACTTCTTAACTATCTTGTCTCAGAAGTGGCATGTGAGTCACCTCTTGCATTCCAGGAGGGAGGACTAGTCACATGACCTCACCCTGGTCCTTCTGGACAATGTAGTTCCTGGCTGGGTCGCCATTTTCGAGGACAACCCTGTAGTGTTATGGACAGTAGTGATATTTCCTTCCACAGTAGATTGTACACATAGTGGAGGTTCCAAGAATGTATAATGAGATCCCCAAACACCTCCTGCCTGGCAGTGTTGTAGTTGTCACAGTTCAACACATTAGTGTGACTCCTATGTGTGTGGTGACATTGGCATGACAACCTGTGCAGTCCATAACACACTTGTGTAGGTAGTTGTGCACAGTACTGGTTGTGCACAGTACGTAATTCTCAATAATGATAGACAGCGACAGTGTTGCTGGTTTGTGTATTCACCATGTGACACCTTTTATCATTATTTTGGAGGGTCCTCCTACTTGTTAAATGAAGTTGACTGTAAATAGCAAGGTGTGTTGGCCTCACCTGTCCTGAGATTCCTGTGTCTGATTGTGTGCAGAGGCCACACCAAGTGTTTGGTGCATTCTGTGAGTTCCACATAAGACAAAGTCACCTAGTGATGCCAGTGTGGGGATGCGTCCCCATTGCTAAGACCCCACAGTTCTTTGTTGGACCCTTGCACATCCCTGCTTCAATCCTGGTCTCCCTTATTACATTAATGAGTGTGTTGACATGTGCCCTGTCAATTCCAACTGCACCAACACTCCCAGGAGCTACATTTCCACCTTCCACCCTCGTTTTGCACCAAGCAATGATCAACTGAATTTCAGAGGTCAAGGACTAGTGTGCACGGGTGAGCAGAGCACTTACCAGACAGCCTGGGAGATGAGTTCTTCATTGTTCTTTTGAATTTCTTAATACTCCTGATCTCTTGCAGATGTTGACAAATGTTTCCAGGACCCAATTCCTTGTGCGCCATACCCCAGATTCCTAGAGCTGTGGCTGCTCTGTGGGCTTTCATCCCCATCCAAAGCTTTTTGGACACACAGCAAGTTCACTTGCAATGGTAATGAACTCCTTATGTGTGATGGCAATGGAGTTGGAGATGTTGGTGCTTTGGTTGTACACTCCTCTCTCTGCCCAACCTGGGGACCCTCCCATCATTTTCATCTTATCCACACACTCTTCTTCTTTGTTCTAATTCATGCACTCATTCATTAGTTCACTCAGTCAATACATTATTTTTGCATCACTACTATGTAATGAATTTACCAGCACCCTGTGCTAGATGCTGAGATTTGATCCTGGATAAGCTGGGCCTTATCCCTGCTGTCGTGTGGTTCATGATCTAGAGAAGGTGTCAGATTCATCCTGTCTGTTGAGTGCTTGGGCTTCACAGTGTGGTCCATGTCCAACAACCCTGGCATCCTTTAGGAGCTTAGTATAATGTAGAGTCTCAGGTCACCTTCTACACTCCTACTGAGTTGGCATCTGATTTTCCAAGATATCCTGTGAGTTCAAGGTGAGATAGATACTACTGGTCCGTGGACCATTCTTGCATTAGCCAAGGTCTATATCAGGGCTTCTCAAACTTCCCTGTGCATGCAGACCACCAGGGCTCTTGTTCAAATGCAGATCCTGATTTGGAAGATCTGGCTCAGGGCTTGAGGTCTTAGCATTTCCATTAAACTCCAAGATGGTGCTCCTGCTGCTGTCCCTTAGACCACATGTTGAGCAGCAAAGTTGTGGGGTCTTTCAGGTATTTGACTCAGCATTGTTAGTTGCTATCTCAGGGGCTTAAGGCCACTGTAACAAATCAGCACAAGCTGGATATCTTACAGCAACAACAATTTATTCTCTTGCAGTTCTGGGGCTGTGTCTGAAGCCGAGGTGTTAGGAGTTGTTCTCTGTTGTGTGGAATCTCCTCCTTTTTCTTAGTTTCTGAGGTTCCTCATTGGCTTGTACACCCATTGCCCCAATCTGCGTCCACTGTCATAAGCCTTCTCCCTGAGCCTGTCTTGGGTCTCTTCCCTCCTCTGAAGTTGCCACTTGGCCTGGATTGAAGGTCTGCCCCATTCCTTATGACTACATCTTCATTTACATTTTCAATTGTATCCATGAAGATCTCCTTTAAATAAGGTCACATTCACAGGCACCAGGGTCAGGGCTTCTGCACCTCTTCCAGGCACATGGAACCCACAATGGTAACTTCCCCTTTTGTGCTGGTGTACCTGGCATCTGCACTCTGCACTCTAATCTTGTCCAAACACTTCCTTCCATGCTGCCCAGATGTGAATGAGTATGTGTACCTCAGCTCGTGCCCACTTCTTGCATTCTGCACCAACACCATGGGGAGCTACTACTGCCCTTGCAAATGGGGCTTCCTGTCCAGCAATGGAGAAAGCCAATTCAGGGACCACGAAATGACATGTGAAGGTGAGTTTGCACCCCATAAACCCTCTATGATCTGGTAGGAATATCCTACAGAAGTTGCTGTGTAGTGGATGCAAGAACGTCCATCATCAAAGATCCAACAGGACTTCCTCTTTCCTCTCTCCCTCCTTCCCATTTTCACCTCCTTTTACCCCTGTGCCCCCCTCCCTTCCCTGCTCTCTTGTTCTGATTCCTGACCACTGTAGATGTGAAGGCTGGTTGGGCTTCCTCACAGCATGGCAGCACATTCCAAGATGGAGCACCTCAGGGTACCAGGTGGAAGTGCATGGTGTTCTTATGACTTAGGTTTAAGGTTTTGTGAGCTGGCAGCTCTGCCACCCTAGTGACAAGTGTGGGAGGGAACACAGACCCACCCTTGGTGGAAGGATGCCTCATCACACTGAAGGAGGAGCATATGGAATGGGAGACTCTTTCAACTCCCTTTGGAAAATGGCATCTGCTCTCCAGGATGGGCAAATATTTTATTGTGTGTGTGTATGTGTACAGGGATTGAATGCAGGGGGACTTGACCACTGAACCACATCCGCAGTCTAATTTTGTATTTTATTTAGAGACAGGGTCTCACTGAGTTGCTTAGTTCCTCACATTTTCCTGAGGGTGGCTTTGATCTCTCCATCCTCCTGCCTCAACCTCCTGAGCCTCTGGGATGACAGGCATGTGCCACCATGCCCGACTGATGGGGCAAATTTGTCACACTGATTGCTTTTCCATCCAGATATTGATGAATGAACTGAGAGACCCCCACGTTGTGGTCCTAACTCAGTCTGTGAGAACCGGTGGGGGAGGTACAAGTGCAGCTGTCTTCCTGGCTTCTCCTCTCCCACTTCAGTGTGGGTCCCAGAGGATGCAGGAAGCTTTGTCTGTACAGGTAAATGTTTGGGCCCGGGAGCATAGGCCTTGCATGGGTATCTACCTCTGGCTGAGTGTGTGCATCTCTAGACTCACACCTTGGATCTCTGGTTCATATGCCCATCCCCTCTGCCTTTCAGACATCGACGAGTGCCTCAGTGGCAGGGTCTGCCCTGAGCATTCCAACTGTGCCAATGCTGTGGGGAGCTACACTTGCAGCTGCCAAGCTGGATTTTTCTCCAATGGCTCCACTTATGAAGGTATAGAGGACCTGGTCTTCGTCATTTGCCTACCTGATTAAGTTGGGTTCACCTCACTGAAAGACCATAGGAGGATGGTGTTATGACCCTCATCATAGGGATGAGAGCATTGGGGCTCAGAGAGGTGAAGTGACTTTTCTAAGGGTGCACAGCCTTGAGGTGGACAAACTGGGATCTGAACTCCTGTTGAGGGCCAACATGGATCAAGCCATGGGTTGGGCTATGCTTGATGTTAGGGAGGTGCTCTTGTGAATAGTGTGAGTTTTTCCCCAAGGAGATGCTGGCAAAGTCCAAAGCCCTCTGGATTGTCACAGGTGGAGGTGTGAGTTACTGACAGGATCTAAGAGGTAGAGGACAGAGGAGCTGCTAAGCATCCTGCCATGTACAGAGTAGCCCCCAACCAAGGGTCCAGGCCCCAGAGAGGCCCTCCCCAGGGAGCGCTCAGACCTGAACTTCAGAGCTTTCCCCCAGATGCCCTTGAAGTCAGCCCTGGGGTCTCCCTGACTTCCCTTTGCCTTCATGCTGCCAGTCAGCACAGCTGGGGAATCTGTTGTCTCTGCACCTTTGAGTCTGCCCTTCTGCCCTGTGCTCAGGCTTCCTCATCACTGCAGCAGCCTCCCTGTGATTCTCCCCCTTTTTCCAGTTGTGTCCCCTCAAATCCACCTTCCATGGTGGAATGTCCTCACCAGGGGATGATGGCTGTGTCTCCAGTGTCGAGGTTGACACTGCTGTTCTCCATGACTCTGTGGAGCAGGGTGTGGCACCTTCCAGGCTGCATCAGAACCCTCCTTAGTTTAAGAGGTGTTTACATGCACACCTGCCTTTCATACTCCATCTGTCGCAGTTTGTTATAGCTGAGTAGCAAGTTGTCCTATAGTTAGTGACCACCAGAGATGACCCTTCATTTGGTTCTTGATGTATTGTGGGCTGACAGTTTAGGTCAGGCCATCCTGGTTACGTTCCAACTCAGTGTGTTCACGTGTGCGTGTGGCCACCCCAGTACTGCTGATATTTAGGCTTGTTATTTTGTTGTTTGAGGGATCATCTCATGCATGTTTCAGTATTTGACATCATCCTTGGCCTCTAGTTGCTGAATTCCAGGAGCACTCTCCCACCCTCAAGTCAGCATAGGCGACAGATGTCTGCATACTGCCCAGCCTACCCTGTGTAGGGTGCATTTGCTCCCAGTTCAGTACCACTGGATGAACTTAGTAGAAATATCTCCCTCTCAACAGCCAGTATGGGTACGTCTGGCCAGTGGGCAGCTTTCTGGTACATGGTGATAAAGGGACAGTCACCTTCCATCTTTTAGTCTTTCTATCCTTAGGACCTTGGGGTTCCAACTTTTGAAGGGTAGAGAGAGTAGACATTAGGATGACTTTTTAACTATCTTGGCTCAGAAGTGGCATGTGAGTCCCCTCTCACATTCCAAGAAGCAGGACTAGTCACATGACCTCACTCTGGGTCCTCTGGGCAAAGTAATTCCTGGCTGGGTCACCATTTTCCAGGACAACTCTGTACAGTCCTATGGACCATAGTGATGTTTCCATCAACAGTGGATTGTACATATATTGGAGGTTCCATGAATATATAATGAGGTCCCCAAACTTCTCCAGCCTGGCACTGTTGTAGCAGGTACAGTTCAACACTTTATTGTGACTCCTGTGTGTGGTGACGTTGGCATGACAACCTGTGCAGTCCATCACACACTTGTGTAGATAGTTGTGCACACTATTGGTTGTGCACAGTACATAATTGTCAATAATGATAATGAGCGAAAGTGTTGCTGGTTTGTGTATTCACCATGCTATTCCTTTTATCATTATTTTGGAGGGTCCTACTACTTATTAAAATGAGTTGAGTGTAAAATAGTGAGGCATGTTGGCCTCACATGTTTTGTGCTTCCCTTGTCTATTGATTGTGAGGTGAGGCCACGCCACATTTTTGGCACATTCTGTGATTTCCATACAAGTCAAAGCCACCTAGTGATGACTGTGTGGGGATGTGTTCTCATTGATTTTTGTCCCCCTGTGTTTTGTTGGACCCTTGGACAGCCCTGCTTCACTCTTGCTCTCCCTTATTGCTTAGATGAGTGTGCTGACACGTGTCCTGTCAATTCCAACTGCACCAACACTCCTGGGAGCTACATTTGCACCTTCCACCCTGACTTTGCACCAAGAAATGGTCACCTGAATTTCAGAGGTCAAGGAGTAGCGTGCAGGTGTGAGCAGAGGCTTACCAAATGGCCTGGAAGATGAGCTCCTCCTTGTTTCTCTGTGTTTCTTGATAGTCCTGAACTCTTGCAGATGTTGACAAATGCTTCCGGGACCCATGGCCATGTGGTCCCAATTCATTGTGCACCAACACCCCAGGCTCCTACAGCTGTGGATGCACTGTGGGCTTTCTTCCACATCCAGAAGCCTCCCAAACGCATGGCAACTTCACCTGCAAACATAATGACACTCTTGTTTGTGAAACCAATGCAGTCTTGTTGGTGCTTTGGATGAAAATTCCTTACTCTGTTCAACCTGGGGACCCTCCTTTCACTTTCACCTTATACAGACACTCTTTGTATTAATTTATTCACTCATTCATTAGTTCACACAGTCAAAACGTTATTTTTGGAGCCATTAATAGTTAATGAACTTACCAGCACCCTGCCCTCGGTGATGAGCATTTGTTCCTGGATATGCTGTTACTGATCCCTGTTGTGTGGTTTATGGTCTAGAGAAAGAGCCAGATTCATCCTGTCTGTTCAGTGCTAGGGGTTTGCAGTGTGGTCCATATCCAACAATGTTGGCATCCTCCAGGAACTTGGCATAATGCAGAGTCTCAGGTCCCCTTCTCCAGACCTCCTGAGTTGGCACCTGATTTTCCAAGATGTCCTGAGAGTTCAAGGTGAGATAGATCCTACTGGTCCATGGAGCATTCTTGGAGTAGCCAAGGTCCATACCAGGGCTTCTCAAACTTCCCTGTGCATGCAGACCACCAGAGCTCTTGTTCAAATGCAGATCCTGATTTGGAAGATCTGGCTCAGGGCTTGATATCTTAGCATTTCCATTGAACTCCAAGATGATGCTTCTGCTGCTGTCCCTTGGAAGACACATTGCATAGCAAGGGTGTGAGGTCTTCAACGTACTTGACTCAGCACTGTTGGCTGCTATCTCAGGTGCTTAGGGCCACTGTAACAAATCAGTACAAGGTGGGTATCTTATAGTAACAATTTATTCTCTTGCAGTTCTGGGTCTGAGGCTGAAGTCCTGGTGTTTGGAGCTGTTCTCTGTCATGTGGAATCTGCAGTGCTCCTTTGTTCTAGCGTCTGAGGTTGCTGGCAGTCCTTGTGCTCCTTGGCTTGTACACACACTGCTCCAATCTGTGTCCATTGTCACATTCTTACTCCCAGAGCCTGTCCTAGGGTCTCTTCCCTCCTCAGATAGCGCCACTTGACTTGAATTGAAGGTCTGCCCTGCTGCCTATGACTGCATCTTCATTTACATTTTCAATTGCATCTATGAAGATCCCTTTTAAAATAGGCCACATTCACAGGCATCAGGTTCAGGGTTTCTGCACCTATTTGAGGCACATGGAACCCACAATGGGTTCGATGCCTCCTTTTGTACTGGTGTTCCTGGTGGCTTGACTCTGCACTCTAATCTTGTCCAAATCCTTCCTTCCATGCTGCCCAGATGTGAACGAGTGTGCAGACACCACCGTGTGTCCAGTTTATGCAACCTGCACCAACACCATGGGGAGCTACTTTGCACTTGCAAACGGGGTTTCCTGTCCAGCAATGGAGAAAGCCAATTCAGGGGCCCAGGAGTGAGATGCAAAGGTACGTTTGCACACCACAAACCCCCTATGATCTGGTCAGTAAATCTTTTGAATGCTGTTGGGTAGTGGATGCAAGGCCTTCCCTCATCAAAGATCCAAGAGGACTTCCTCTCCTCTTCTCTCCCCCTCTCCTTCCAATTTCCCCCCTCCCTCCTCCTCTCTTTACCCCCCACTTCTTCCCCTCTTCACCCCTCCCTTCCCTGCTCTCTCCTGTTCTGATTTCTGACCACTGTAGATATGAGGGCTGGTTGGGCTTCCTCACAGCATGGTGGCACATTCCAAGATGGGGCACCTCAGGGAACCAGGTGGAAGCATATGGTGTCCTTATGACTTAGGTTCA